>JARYHS010005779.1:0-26078 GCA_031002005.1 Vandiemenella viatica
TTTTTCTTTTCGCTTTCTTTGGCGGTCCATGCCTCGAGTACGCTTGGCAACACCGCATGTGGAAGGCTGTTTTAATTCGCCCGCGCAGCGCTCTTATTGGCCAACTTTAGCTGCGTATAATTCAGAAACTGTACGACTTTTACTAGATTTTTGGTATTTATTTCGTTAGTGCAACGTCCCGAACACTGCCCTTACCTGCCGATGAGTGAATTTCTGACCACCCTGTATATATAACCGACGACGGTGCAAAGTTGATAGTGGCAATCGATTTATGTCCTGCCATACGGTTTAATGCTCTTCAGTCTGTTGTCTGATTTCGTAGAACAGAAATTTGAAGCATATGGATAGAACACTCATCCAAATTGTCTTATACAAATGACGAAAATAGAATCGCAAAGTAAATTAATATACTATTGTTACTATATGTCATGGGTCACGTTCCTATATTTATTTCAGTTAATGAAATATTACATATACATGGAGAGTCAAAAAGGGCTTTACAACTTTGGAATGGTACAGAAATTTATTGAGTTACAGAATCGGTAGATGTGTCATTTTGTAGCAAACAACGTCAAGTTTCACATAAAAAAGTATCAATTGTCATTTTGGTTCGATGTAACTACCATTTGTCAGGCGGCAAACATCCCACGGTAATCAATTTCTTCCCACACTCTTTGCAGCAATTCGGCCGTAACTTGTGCAACGGCAGCGTAGATTCGATTTTTCAGGTCGGCCAAATTGTTTTGTACGGGAGGAACATGCCAACGATCTTTAACAAAACCCCAGAGAAAGAAATCCAGTGGTGTCAAGTCTGGGGAGCAAGGTGGCCATGTCATTGGTCCTTCAATGACAATTCACCTAACAACCCGTCTCAACAAAGTTATTGTGTCAAGAGTAAATTGTAGACCTGCTTGGAGGTTCATTAGCGAATTCGGTGTGAAATTTACGCCGAACAGTTGTTTCAGAGTTCATTTCAAGAAACCAAAACACACAGCGATCACGCTACCAGTGAAAGCAGCCATTTTAATTGTTCACTACGCTGGCGCTCCTGGTGGCGGAATGGTGTACTGATGCAGTTGTGCATCAAACTTGAGATTGTTTGATACAAAATGACACATCTAATCTCAACAAATTTCTATATCATATCAAAGTCCTTTTTGACTCACTCGGTACATGTATATAATAATTCTGAAATAGCACCTGACCTTCATGTTTTATTTTATTTTTTATTTTAGGAATACGTTTCACTTCCTTCTCTGAAACAACTTCATGTTTTCAAATATTTTTAACTCTTTATGTATATATACTGTTTTCGCATAAATACTATACATCATTTTAATGTTTTAGAGTACGTTTTACTTGTTTAATTGTGTTCATCCATTTTGCTCCTCTGTGTACTGTCTTTCAACACACAGGTATATTATGTTTCGATAAAAATTAGGCAAGAAATAAGTTAAGTCGCCACTCATTGCTTGCATAGACTTGTTTATACAGAAATATATACATCGTAAAATGAAATTTTTACATACTTTTAACTCTAAACCTACTTCTTTAAAATATTCCATTCGTACATGTTGTACACTAAGGCATTTTACTTCCGTTTCGGCCTCGGTATGTCCACTGACAGCCCCTTCTTTAATTGGCTTATGCTTTTCTCTTCCCAGCCTTTCCTTTCTCATTCCCAGTTTCTTCAGAGACTTTATATATCCTCTTCTCCTGTTTCCCCCGATGGTGATTCTTTGTCTACTTCTTCCAGTCTCCTCTGACATTTATTTCTGAGATAATGGTTGATGTGTACCAATTTCTCCAGTTAACCTTCTCTTCCTCATTGATACCCTCCTCAAGCCATTCTCAAGTTTAACCACCCGATTATGCCTGCCTTTCCTCTCGCCCTGTACGTTGTCACCCATACTCTTCCGGTTGTTTCGTCCATGCCCATCCTTATCATATATCCAGTAAATCTTGCTCCTTTGAGTCTGATTTCTTTCCATATCTACTACATGTTCCGGTAAAACTCATCATTTGATCTTCGCTCCCATCTTTTACTTCCTCGCTTTGAGTCCAGTATCTTCTTGAGAATTTGTCTCTCTTTTTTTTCCCCTGTTATTTCATCTCCTGTCCTCCGCGTGTTATAATCTCCATCGCGTAGAGTAATTCGCTTTTGCTATGTAGTGTCTGATCTTTTCAGCCGTTGAAATTTTCTATTTATTGTACACCTGGCTAATTGTGAAGTATGTTGTCCTCGCCTTTGTCACCTTCTCTTTGATGCCCTCAGTCTTCTGTTTCTTCCGGTTACTTATTCTTGCAGATACTTTTTAACTGTCTACCTTTTTTAACAGTGCCATTCGCGAGCACCGGGGTCAAACCCGGTTCGGCCATCCGTGGTTTTCCTCAGACACTCTAGGCGAATGCTGGGATGATTCCCTACAAGGCCACGGCCGACCTTTCATCCACCCTCCCACCCCGTAGTGTAGTAGGCTGAAGAGGATCTCCGTGATCCTCCTTCAGCTGGGAGGAATGAAATAATAATAAAAAAAGTTTCCCAATATCTAGTGGTGTTCAGTGTCTTCGTCATTTCACAATAAATCTTCTGCTCTATCCTTCCACCGTCTCGTTCAAGTCGGTTTTTTGCATGTTCTTAGGTCTACCTCATTGATACTCAACCTGCGGCCCGCCAACCCTTTCCAGTTGGCCCAAAGCATAGCAATTATAAGCCGGGTTTATCGAAAATTGACAAACATTTGTAACCATGTTAACAACTCCATTGATGTTAAAATAAATGCTTACTTTTACATATGGAGTTTTAATGTACAGTCTTTGACATTATTTCTGGCCGCCGGTGAAAAATTCTATCACTCTTATTTTGCACAATCTGGCATCAATGTCATCCCAGGCAACAGGAACGCAATACTGGCTCCGCCTCCTCGCAATTTCATTGGTGGATATTTTATTCAGAGCCATCTATACTGCAGATTTTTCATTTCCTTAAGTCAATGCAGGAAACAATTGGCCAACAGGTAGGAATTAAGCTCCTCCCACTGACGATTCTTATTGGCTGAACAGTTCATCATCCTACCATTACATTTCTATAATACTTTCCAAAATTCAGATCTTGAAACGTTTGCCAAAAGTTCTAATTAACGGGATTGCATTAAAGTGAGGCAGGAAACAGGCTCAATGCTGTATATTACTACGGTAGAACAAATAGGTTGAACAAATATCTATTTTTTCTACATCATTACCATTTCGGAACACACGTTGGTCGTTGCTGTAAATGACAATGGTTCGAATCCAAGTTCGGCCATGCATATTTGTGGTTTCCAAGGTTTCCCAAATCACTCCATATGAATACCGGAATAGGTTCTTTACAAGGGCATGGCCGAAATCCTTGCCACTACTCCTATCCAGCCAATAATCACCTCTATGTCGACGAGGCGTAAAATCATAAGAATTTTTAAATTTATTGAGGAGGTCGCAGCTGGCTTGAAATCGATTAACAATACCTTCTCCCTATCCTTATTTTTTTGTTTATTGCTTTACGTTTCATCGATGTTGAAGTTATTACAGTAGGGAACGGCCATGGCCTTCTATAAGAATCGTCCCAGCATTTGCCTGGAGCCAGAACGTTACCGCTCACACGCCACGCTCGGTCTTCCGGTCTTTAGACATCATCAACCTTACTTTACCGGTAGACTGTGTTTGTTTGAATCCTTGAGACCTAGGCGATTATGGAGTCGATTATGACGGGTGACAAAACTTGAGCGTTCCACTTTATACCGGAGACTAAAGAACAATCACGCGAACGGCGACATCCTCATTCGCCAAATGCTTGTATTTATTTATGTTATTCCAAACAAAGAATAACGCAGGTAATTTCACGCCTTGTTAAGTAATGAGCATTTAGACCCAGTATTTAATAAATCCCAATGCTGTAAAGATCATGAAGTAATAGTGTCAACAACTAACAGCATTGTAGAAAACGGGAAAAACGGTCATTTAAGAACTCCCTGTCTTTAAGCCCGATTCTCAATTAACTTTAATTACTTACACCAGTTATAAAAGAATTTATTTTTGTCCTACGATAATAATCTGGTTGTAAATTTTTTAGTGACAATGGTCGTTTAATTTGTTGCGGTGCTAATATTAGTTCTGCGCGATTAACTCTCATTTATTTATATAGTGCATAATCATTATCGTCCACCTACAAAGAGAGCAATAATTCCTCTTGTAAATTATTTCTTTCTGAAACGCGATGATCGTTCTACTGTGAAATAAATATATTGGAAACATGTGTCGTTTGAAAAGGGACAGATGATATGATTTCGGCGCGGCTTGAAACCCGTGTAGATTTTCGTCAGTTCTGCTGCCGCAAATCTTTCATGCTTACGTCGGCTATTAGTTACGAAACATTGGGTAGTTTCGCAGATGTTTATCTTATTTCCTGACGCAGTTAGGAAAGAATCATGGATACCTTATACTATAAGCAATGTGCAGTTTCGGTACGCTTAAAAATAAAATACAAGTAAAGATAGATTTCTAAATTAAAAAAAAAAAATAATAAAACTACTTGGATTTGAACTCGGAACCGCTCGCTCAGCAACCCAGAACGCTAACCATAGGACCACTGCAAGCTCGGTGCTACTTTCCTCGAATAGGCGTATACAACGCAGCGTAGGAAGACTGTTTCATTCAATCCATCTTGGAGAGAGACACTTCCGAAATAATTTCTTGTTTCTGTAGTTTCGTAGTACTAAAAATTCTACCTCATGGAACATGATTATCCCTTGGTTTGTGGACTGACCAGATATATGAGTGAAATATTATCCGAAGGAATTATCAAAATGAGTATAACAATCTTATCGTTATAGTTTTATGCTAATCAACCGAGTAGTATACAGCATTGAGCCTGTTTCCTGCCTCGCTTTAATGCATCCCGTTAATTACAACTTTTGCGATAGGTTTTACGATCTGAATTTATTTAAAGTGTTATTGAAATGTAGGGGAAGATTGATGAACTACCCCGCCATTATGAATCGTCAGTGGGGAGGAGCTTAATTCCAGTTTTGTTTCATGCATTGACTTACGAAATGAATAATCTGAAATATAGATGGCTCTGAATGAAATATCCCCCAATAATATTGCCAAAAGGCGGAGCCAGCATTGCCTTACTCTTTCCTGGGATGAGATTGCTGCCAGATTGTGCAAAAAGACTGATAGAACATGACAGCGCTGTCCACATTTAATGCAAATACTGTACAAGTATATATATAGAAAATTAATGATTATGCATTCTTTAAGAAGTAGGAATATCCTGGGAATGGATATTCCATACGAGCCGTTCACGGAAAGGTTGCGCGTTCAACGCTGTGTGTAAACAGCCCTATTTCCTCATGATGATCCTACCACACATCACTTGCCGAGTGTAACTGAGACAAACTATAAATCCTTATATTAATTACAATGTGGTGCTTGATAGTGCTATCGTCATCTATCAGCTGACACGTAATTTTTTAAAGTTTTCTATTAACAAAACATTACGAAAAAATAAGTGGCACTATTTCTTTCTGTTATAATATTTATCTTGGGATAAAAATTTTTTAAAAAATTTAGAAACTGATAGATTTTTGTTTAGAATAAATGAAACGTAGGATATTTATAAAACCACTCTTCTTTCTCATAGTCCTCGTGGATGTTATGACGTCTATATACTGGCTATAATTTTTCCACAACTTTGAGGAAACAAACCTTTTACTTTACACTTTGGCGAAATGAATGATCGCGAACAATTTATACTTTAAGACTAGATTGTATTTACTTTAGTGTCAATTCAGCATACAATGAGTTAATACGTCAATACATACAGATACCAGCAGTTTTAGATTAAATTTTGATTGTGTTAATGTTCATCAAACAAATAGGCAAAGTTCTTCAGCGGCATTAGACAGTAGTCAACTCACATTCACGTTCCAGCCAAAAACGTTTCGGTTTAAATAAAACAAAATTCCGAAAATACTCATAGGAATGGGGAATTGCCACTTCTCAACGACCGTGGACCAATTCGTTTATATTTCCAAAAAATAAAAAAAATAAAAAAAATAAAAAAAAATAAAAAAAAATAATAATAAAAAAATAATTTATTCCAGGCCTTTGCAATAATAATGACTTTACAGAAAAATAACGATGAATTTGGATTGCTCAATAGATACAGGCAGAAATCTGTAATATTAACGTATAAATAGGTGTATAATACGTTTTTACTGTCTCAGTGCCGGCCTCGGTAGCGTAGGGGCTATAGTGTTAGCTCCGCGTGCCGAAGGCTGCCGGTTCGAGTCCGGCCGAGGGCATGGGTGTTTAGTGTTGTGTCTGTGAATGTCATGTCCGTCCTGTGGTGTGTCTAATTATCATGAAAAATTCATCAGGCTGGCTGTGTGGCCTAAGATGCCGAAAGCCATTAAAAAAAAAAAATACTGTCTCAGTGTACGGGTAACACAAGAAAAACATAACGCATCGTTTAACCACTTTTTTTCCCGCGGCACGACTCGAACCGTGGAACCACGAGACAACGCACTAGCTTCCGGGATCTGCTTCCGCGAATATGAGCCACTTACCGTCCCATCGCGTCAGGCTTACCAGAGACGGAAGAGAAGATGAGGTAGCTACAACGCATAAACACCTTGGCATTATCTTTCCTCGTTCCTGAAAGTTATTGTTTATTTCCCGGAATTTTACATTAATTAATAGCTGAACGAATTGGGTGAAGGGTAAATTTCATCAGTGGCACTAGACAGTAGTCAATTCACAATCACGATCTGGCTATCAAAAATTCTGTTTAAATAAAAATTCTCGAAATTACTCAATGGAAAGAGGAATGGCGGCCATTTCTCAAATATCGTCGCCGAATTCGGTTACCTTTTTAGAATACAGCCTCTTCCGTGCCTTTGAAATAATAGTGACTTTATTGAAGAATAACAATGAATTTCGATTTCACAATAGATACAGGCAGAAATTTGTAATTTCAACTTCCCAGCAGGTATAAAATATGTTTTCACTGTCCCAGTGTACGGGTAACCCAAGAAAAACATAACGCATCATTTAACCACTTTTGCCCTCGGCTGACTCGAACCGTGGAACCGCAAGACATCGCACCTCGTAGCTTCCGGGATCAGCAATCAGCATCCCCGAACCTGAGCCAATTACAGCACCATAGCGGCAGGCTTACCAGAGACGGAAACTGAGGTAGGAGAAACTAATAACGAGGCAGGCATTATCTTTCCTCGTTCCTGGAATTTACTGTTTATTTCTTGGAATTTTAAATCTGGGAAATAAAATTAAAGAAACTTTTCATCAATGGTGATATGCGTCAGAATTAACTTTTAAAATTTCTACACTTCTTTAATAACGTATATTCTTTTTGTGCTACGGTTAACGATTTGGCCCCTTACCGCAAACCGAATTTTTTACGGACTCCCGGAGATAGCGGTCAACGCGATAGGACAGGGAAGATAACTCCATGCCACGAATAATGCCCAGTTTGGGTTATGCATCAATTATATCATTAGCTATCACTAGTCGGAGCAGCATGTTTTTAAATACGGAAGCTTTGAATTTTATGTTTTTCTTTGATGAGAATTTTTTCCGTAAGAACAGCCACTTTCCATTTCATTTCTGATTTGCTTCCCAATACCACAGGCTAGAAATTATCGTTGTCGCACAATAAGGACATTAGCTAAAAGAAACTTTTTCGCACAATTTACACATTAGTTTGATTTAGTTCCTTGATTATTTTTAAACAGTTATCATTACGTATTACATCAATGATCAATCGCCCGACTTTGTTATGAGCACTAGAAAAAATTGGGAATGTTGAGTGACAGAAACCTTTACGGTGAAGTTAAACTTAATAGAAAAGTGTCTTTCAAATACTACTCACGAATGCTGCGTTGACAGTGTCTCACGTCAGCCAAAACATTAATGTTATGATTCTTTTCTATTGTTCCACGCTAAGTATGTTCGAGAAACGACAGAACTAAAAGAATTACTTTTACAGGCAAGCATTCTTACAAGACCACTGCCAAAATTATTAAATCCGAAATCTTTTTTTTTTTTTTTTTTTTTTTTTTTTTTTTTTAATGGCATTCGGCAACGGAGGCCATACAGCCAGCTCAATGTGTATTTTTTCCAATGTATGGACGCCACAGGACGGACAGGACATTCACACAGACACACAACACTTAACACTTAACATCCATGCCCGCGGCCGGATTCGAACCGGCGGCCTTCGGCACGTGGAGCTAGCACTCTAGCCCCTACGCTACCGAGGCCGGCAATCCGAAATCTTGTTACGTGTTATATATTTTACTGAACTCTTAGATAAGTGTGTACTGTTTCCAAAAATTATAATACACAGCAAACGTTGAATATTAACGTAAATTTCGAATTATTTTAAGTTGTTGTAGACGGGTATAAAATCTGCATTTTGATGTTATCCAGTACTTGCTAAAAACCAGCATTTTGTTTGAGATTGGTAACTTTCGTGTTATGTGTGAACACTTAATAACTGTAAAATGTCTTTAAAACAGTAAATGAAACGTATTCGATGTTCCTATAACTCTTTTATTGCCGAAATATAATCACTATTTCGGTTTATGAAACAAAAAAGCGGAAATGTATTTCGTTTTTTGGGAGGTGGATGTGGATCAATTTTAATAGTCGTAAGACTGTACCACCTCCAGGGTATAGTACTGTCTTCGTAGATGTGTATAATGGGTTGAATAAGTCCCAGGAGGAAATGTAGCGATGTGCAATTCAGGTCGTTCGGATTAATATGAGCATGGTAGTACAATTAACTTTTCGTACATACGACCAAAATTTCTTTGGGTTTTCTGTGAGACTCTTAGAGAGAGAGTTGGAGTGAAAATCGTTAAAGGCCTCGCGCATTACATTCTTAATACGTCCTCTTAAATCAGCTAAGGTTTCTAAATCGCTGCGACACCCCTTCCTTCTTGAGCGTGCGTGTATTTTCCTTTGTTTTTTGAGTAATCTTTTGACTTCGCATGTGTACCACGGTGGATCATCCTCTCCCTTTATTGTCCGCTTTGGTATATGTATTTCCATTCCTTCCCTGACTATATGTATAAAACGATGCCACATCTCTTCAACGGTGTCCTTTGTTGACTTGAAGTTATGGTATTTATTCCTCAGGTAGGTTCTAAAACACTCCTTTGAGGCCTTACTGAATCTGTATATAATCCGCCCTTTTTTCCTTTTTCGCTCGGTCATTAATTTGATAGTCGCAATTACCGCTTTGTGATCGCTTATTCCTGTGGTCGTTGAAATGCCGGTGAATAATTCTGGCCTGTTGGTAACCAGCAAGTCTAAAATGTTTTCGCTACCGTTATGACACCGCGTAGGTTCATTAACTAGCTGCTCGAGATGATTATCTGACAACAAATCGAGAATTACTTCAGAAGCTGCCTTATCCCTGCTACCTGTGATGTGAACGTAATTACGCCAGTCAATATAAGGCAGATTGAAGTCGCCTCTTAGAATCATAGCATGATCTTTAAAACGGCTAGCTATACTATACATTATTTTTTAACTCCTCGACGATAGCTATATACGAATCAGGTGGACGGTAGAAGGCACCTATGATGAGTTTTGACCCAGCAACGTTGAGTTTAATCCATATGACTTCACAGTTCGTATCGACGTCTATTTCATTACATGGGAGAAATTTACTCACAGCTATAAATACCCCACCTCCATGATAATGTAATCTGTCTTTACGAAAAACGTTCATGTTATCTTTAAAAGTTTCGGCGGAACTAATTTCCGGTTTCAACCAACTTTCTGTACCGATAACGATATCAGCTTCTGTACTACAAATAACGCTTTCAAGTTCCGGTTGTTTGTTACAAACGCTTCTACAGTTAATTACGAGAACTTTTAACTGACGAGATTCTTTTACGTTGCTCCTACATTCCGGTGTTGTATCTGATTGGGTTGCCCGTAACTGAATTTCGTGTTTCGGGTCTTCCTCCCTCAGCCTAAAAAACCACCCAGTGCATTCCACACGGCCCCTGCCACCCGTGTAGCCGATTCACGTGTGTAGTGCACACCTGACCTATTAAGGGGATCCCTACAAGACTCGACCCTATGGCGAAGATCGAGAAATCTGCAGCCAATGTCATCACAGAAACGTCGTAGTCTCTGGTTCAGCCCCTCAATACGGCTCTGAACCAGAGGTCCAGTAACTTGGGGCGTATAAACTGCGGAATGGCGAATTCATAGTGAAATCGATACATCCGCAGTTTAGACAGATCGAGAATGCACATCCCGACGTAGAGCGGCTTGTTGAAAAGTATCCGCACTTTCGCCATCTCCAGAGCCACAAAGTCTTTCTCGAAAATAGTCATACGCCTAAAGTGTGGTGAAGCCACATGCTTCCGGGCACCGCGGCGGCCCGGCCAACCTGTACACAATTTCACGTCGCGGTGTTTTCTAAGGTTCTCCATGGTTTTGCCGAAAATTGAATTGTTCATAAGTTTGAAAAAGTCTCTCTCAAATTCTGATTTGGCTGACTGACGAGAACGCGTGTTGAGAGAGATGTATTCTTTCAACCACGGTGACTGGTTGAAAGAAATTACCCGGTGTACCGTGCCCAACTTCATCCCCAAGCCTATACATTGCTGGAGGACTCGGTAATGGAGAACATACCGAACCTTATCCTCCAGCGTTGTCATCAGCTTGGTGAAAGAAGATCCAGGGGCGGCTTTGTGCTCTGGACATGGCGGTAGGTCTGCTAGATTGTCGTGTATATCCTGGGGAATCGTCAAGTCTACCTCTAAAACGAAACCCCTAGGTGAGTCGGCTGCTACGCTCATGAAGTCTATGCTAGCAATCTGCTCGGCCGATAACCATCGAAACCCTCCAGAGGGTAGATACTCCGACATGGCCCAGCCGTACAAATTGTTTACATCAAAATACATGATGAAATTTTCAGGTGCGTCGTGGTTGTACTCCGCCATGTACCGGTTATTTGCCTTGGCGTACCTATGGACGCACTGACAAATACCACCACGAATTCCACGTTCGAAAAAGAGAAGCATGTCGATATCTGTCAGAAGATCCAGCTCGACACGCGTTCTCTTTAACATGGCCTGCCACGAAAGGCCTGGAGCTGTGAAATGAGTGGGCGGGGTCCAGGGTGTACTTGTCCAAACATACAGCCCTAAATTTTTCAAACAGATCCGCAAGTAGCCGTACATCTGTCCCCATGTACAGACTTGCGTATTCTTCTAAATTCTTGATCTGGAAAACCCGCCACACTTGTGTCGCGTGTTCGTAGTCGTCATCCGAAATATCAGACTCTGACAACGAACTGTAAAATTTAGACTTGGGAGGGAGCGTGGCCTCTTTGAGTTTATCCCACGAATCCATGTATTCGTAAGGGAAAACTCCTTTTCGCTTAACCAGTTGGAACTGCTCGGGGTCCGTGAAATGCTTACTGGTAATGTGCATGTCACGCTCCGCAAGAGTCCCAACCAGCTTATCTAACGAGGACTGCATGAAACGGTACGAGTCCAGGAACCGCAAAGTGATTAACTTACCTTTAATCTTTTTAGAAAATGAAATATAACGTTCAGTGTTGATGGGTAGGACATCCATCCCATCTTCATCGAGGTGTGCTAAGGCCCTAACAATGAAGTGCGCATCATACCCAGACAAATTATGGAAAAAGACGGGTATGTGCCTTTGATTCTTGTACTGTAAATTACAGTTATTGTGTGCAGCCCCTCTGAAAGCACCTGTGATGTGGCAATGATCGCGGACCTTAACGGCCCCCGGTTCAAAGCCGTCACCACAGATGTGGCATACCGTGGCACTGGTAAATTTTGCCTCATCATCAGCCGACATTACAAGAGGTGTGACCGCCTTGTAAATTTCATCAACGTCATGGGCCAGGTTCACGAGTTGTTCCACCAGCCACGTCTCAGGATTTTTACCCGAGAATGAGTCGAATCGGTTCAGCTGAGTGTCGTATGCGCAAACGACCTGGTATGCCGCAGCAAAAGGGATGTGTTCCTGGACTGATGTGGAGTGAGAGGCGTTGGGGTCGGGTCTGCACGTATCAAAGGGTTTCAACAAACATTCAAAGTCCGCGTAAACGACGAATGGTACACGCTGTTGGTGTACAAAATCCTTAAACTTTAAGGTTTTGTCTTCGTCGCCGGGTAGGTCTACTCTTACAGCGCCAACCCTTGCGCAATCGACCTCATGGCGTTCCAAGAGATCTTTGCGACTAAAATGCTGCAGGCATCTATCACATATGAAAATGACGTCATGTATATTTGATATTGAAGAACTAACTAACCGCGACAAGTTCTTGATCCAGCAGTAGTGAAATTTATCTTCACCCTCTGTAATCAACAACATGTTTATATGGAAACCGCGTTTGACTGCAGCATGGTGGAGGGGGCCTACAACTCTATGTCTTCTACCTTCTGGTTCCAAGCCGTAGACATTGATCGAATATTCAGGGGTTTTGCCTCTCAAATTTAGAAATGTCTGACAATTTTACAGGGAATTCTATGCCTGCAAAATCTAAATCGGTACTTGGAACGGACTTTAATATATCTGCTAACTAATTCCGCGTGAACTTGCACCCGTTCGTGAAATGCCAGGATCGTCCAAAGAAAACAACGATCATCACTGTTTTTAACATTGATAATTGCCTTCTTTGCTTGGATATCGGATGGCAGTGCTATAAATGAAGAGCCCCGAAACAGTGGTTCGTATTTAGCTACATGGATGTCGAGGGAGTTAATTTGATCGAGGCATTTGCCACTATCCCGGTCTTGGAATTCACTAAATCTCTTCTTGATATCTTGAAACACATAGACTTCATACCACTCTTCCAGGGAAGCGCTTAATGTGAGTTCGCGCATCTTGGGCATAAAACAAATACGGCTGACGTTAGTGACATTGTTCTTCTGAATTTGGAAAAGGCAATCCAACCCCACCTGGCATTTTATAGCCGGTGTTGAAGGATTGCGAATAATCGCGGAAATTTGATCATTAAAAATTTTGAAACATGCTCTAATAAAATTACCAGGATCTTTAAAATTTTCAGTATTTACAACAGTGATGTGAAGTAACCTATTCCCGTAAGCACTTGCCCTGATAGTTGGCTTTAAGCGCGTAGCATCCGGCTTACCTGTTTTTTCCCCACCCTCATTAACGCCGGACCCGGTCGCTTGAGTGTTGGGCAGCCACTGGGAGGATGGTTCGTCTGTCGCCCAGAGAGCTTCAATCGGCGACAAAGTAGCAAGCAGCTCATCCTCCAATGGTTCTGCCCATGCGCTGGTGCTTGGCTGTGGCACGTCCGACGCTTCCAGGTCCGGCGGCGACATATATACATCTGCAACAAAAAAAAATAGTCAGATTTTTTCATGGTTAAAAGTCTAAGAGATAAAATAATAAAAAAAGTAGAAGAAATACCTTACCTGCCATTTTAATCCTTTTAGATGGTCCTTCATCATCATTATCATCATCACCATCATTCATCCTTTTTTTTTGGAGGGGGCCCGAGGAACCATGTTGACCTATAACAAAATAAATTTTAGTTAGACAAGGAAAAGAAAGAAAAACTGAGCATTAACAACTGAATAAAAATAAATCTAAACACTTACCAACAAAGACGTCCCCAGGCTGGTTGGGATCATGTTCAGGGCAATCTGTGGAAAAAAAAATCATCTTTTACTGCACAGCCAAAAAGGTTTAAAGTAATTCAGTTAAGAAATTTTTTTTAACTTACAATTGGCAAAATACCTCGCCAGCTCTGATGATGCATTAACACAGCTAGCTGAAGCATTTACAGGCTCTACAACAGAAAAAAAATTTTTAGTTGGTTACAGAAAATAATCAAACAAGAATATTATCTACAGCAAGAAATATATATATATATATATATATAGTACTTACCCCTTGCAAAATCATTGCCAGAAACATCACTAGCATTCACAGGCTCTGCAACAGAACAAATTAATTTTCTTAGTATCAACACACGCACGAGAAATTAAAAAAATTAATTACAGTCAAATACATACCTCCAGCAAAAGTGTATAGCAACACCAGCTCAGGAGTTGAGACAACTCGTGGTTCTATAATAGAAAAAAAATATAGTATGCAACAAGTAAACATCTACAGCAAAAATATTCCAGTTTAGATGCAAAAACTTACCATTATCTAAATCATCGCTAAAAAGCGGTGAGATCTGTTGTAGATCTGAAACAGGGAAAAAGAAAAATTAGTCTTAATAATAATAATTTAAACTAATACTACTAACAATAAGGAAATTAGCTTACTGTTTGCGAGGTACTCTTCTACATCAGCAGCAGATAGAACTGGGAGCTCTGTAAAAGAAAATTCATCTTTAGTATCACTGATACACACACAAACACACACATATAATAATAATTATTATTATTATAACTTATTACCTTCATAAGACTGAGACATTGTGTTGGACTACAATTGAACACTGCGAGAAACACACACTGCGAGGTTCACAACGGTCACTGCTAGAAGCGCACACTGCAAGGTTCGCAACGGTACAGAGCAAGAGCTAGACACGGGCGCTCCTTTTATAGCGTCGCATGGAGCATTTCACTCCGCGCTTACACAAGAGATACCGCTTGCACAACTGGTAGCCGACGCGAAGAGTACACATTTCGCAACGCTTAATGGATAAGCAAACATAGATAACAGTCGAGTGGGAATTTCTGTAGGTGTGTTGAAACAGTGTACACATTTCACAGAGCGCGCATTCCAGAACAGAAATAGCCATTGCCTCAGGGCTTGGGTGGGCGGTGTGGAATGTCTGCGCCCAAAGAAATTAAGCCCTTGGGAGATGCTGCTCCCTAGCGGCCGTTGAGGAACTAACGTATGCGCAAGCACGCCCGGTGCCGCCATCTGTGCGGCCGGCCAAAGAACTAACGTGTGACGTCATACGACCTTGAACGCTGATTGGCTGCTCACTTCGTGACGTCATGCGATCCCTGAACGCTGATTGGCTGTTCCTTGAACTCTTATTATCCACGTACTCACGTTTCCAACAATGTATACAAAAGTTCAGAGAAACAAACCAGACGTTACTTATGTACAGTGAGGGTGCGCTGGCACGTGACGTCACGAGTGTCGTTAGCTCGCGCCAGGCAGCAAAGCAGCATTTTAGCGGGCTTTCAAAGAATCTAAATTTTTAAGTTGAATTTTACGTAAAATTAGCACTTTCGTCAAAAAATAAATAGTACCCGGTAAATAACGTGTATCAATAAACTATTTAAAACCATCTTCAAAAAATAGTCAAATAGCCAAATTTATTCATTTCCTTAAAGATTTATTTAACCAGGCAAGATTAGGATGTCAAAACCTATATTAAATCTGCCAGCTGCTTAAAATACACAATTAACAGTTTACAATGGTTATTTCACATTTTATTTAAATCAAAGCAGTAACTAAAACACTAAATAAAATCTTAATAACATTGCTGTCTAACCGGTGAATCATAGGTAAGTGGCACAAACTAATGTTAGTGAATACTGATGTAGAAGAAATACGCGACAATAGCATAAACTGACACTAGTGAAGGCTAAAAAGTATGTGAAAATAGTGTTCCATGTTTTAAGCATTACATATATCCACCACCAATAACCTCAACGTCGATGTAGCTGTAACGATACTGCGAAACTACCGTTTTATCTGCGAAACATTGGGACTTGGTGAAGAATTAATATTGTTGAAGGCCATTAGTGGGGGAACTTCCGGCGTTGGGGAGCGTGCATAAACCACATAGCTCCATTTTGGCATCCTGTGAACCGCCTACGTAGGCCTACGTGGTTTTTGCCTCCCCCCCCCCCTCGTGTAACGTAGCTTTTTTCACTTTTAATTCCAGAAGACATTTTGTATTGTTTTCTCTTCTCAGACTGTTTTAAATTACATTCGGAAATAATTAACTGAGGGAAATAAATATTCACAAGCTGTTGTGAGTTCTCTTTTCCCATTTTAACTTAGAAAAATGTTATGAAAGGAAAGTTAAGTGGCCTGGCTCGCCCCCCCCCTTCTCCCACGTAGCCCAGCGTAGCCTTCCAGTCAACCCCCCCCCCCCCCTGGACCGAGCCACGTTTTTGCATGCTCCCTTGGCTGGGGGAAAGGAAACGGAGACCTGGACCAAAAAAGTGTCGGAACTGGGTGAATGGAGTATGGCAAGTGATAACTATCTGCTGCCCTCTAGTCGCATTATTCGTGTTATTTCAAGCCTTTAGAGATTGGAATAGACGCGATGCGGTACGCTGTAGGAAGAAGAAACAATGATTACTCAGGTGTGGTTATCTAGTGAAATACGGCAACACTGCTGAGGCAAGAAGCGGGCATGGAATACGTCTTCAGTTTAACACTTAAATACATTTGTATCAGCTACGACTCGTTTCCACCTAAGGACCTGCAACGTCGGTGACTTAGTTTGTAATTTACTTTCTCTGGTGGCTACTCTTGTAGTGTTAAATGACTGTTCAGCTGAAACTAGCTGTGAACAGTGCTGTGATTATTTTATGACTACTGACTTATCATTTGAGGTCGTACAAGATTCCGATTGGCCCCAGTCACTTATTTTCTACGCCAGAGAGGTTGGCGTCAGTGAACAATTAACATGACTTTATTAATGCAGGTACGTGATCTAGATCATTAAGTGAATGTAACAGTCTGTAATTAATTACACAGTTACAAGTCGTGAAGTCAGAAGCATGATGATAGGCAGAGCGGCAGTGGAAAGAGAAGTCCAGTACCTTAACAATCGAGCGCTTACACGGAAATATGTAAATAAATAAATAAAAAAACTATACATCGCAGAGCATTAAAACATAGGTATTGGATGAAGCGCCTACCTAGTGCACAGTGTTACCCGCCTGGTTCAGAAGATTGATCGAAATTGTTGGAAAAATGTTATTTTTTATGCGAAACAAATATCCAGCTTTGGGTAATGAAAATAAATATTATTTTTTATGGCGTATCATGCACTCCTACACACCTACTTTTCACTAAGTGAAATTCTGCTGATGAAATAAATTATTCTCTACATCTCTGGATAATTTATTCTAGTCCCTGATCCCCGTACTTACAAATAAAAAGTATTCTTCCTACTTCATTATATTTTCAAGGAGTGATTCACGCATCACGTCCGGAAATTTAATTCCTATCTTGAGTTTCCGACACAAAAACGTAAGTATTCCCACGAAACTGTGTAGAACCTTGCAGATATTGTCGTAAGAACTTTTAGCACTATTATCGAGAAGTATTACTAGGTATATCTGTGATACATCTACTTCTAAAAAACCTTGATTAATAAAACAAACTGCATCAAGAAACGTTAAGCCATTTTATATTTTTTAAATAAGACTTTCTTCCTCAATTTTTAAATAAAAATTAAGTTGTAACATAAAACATACAATTTAGACTGCGACAAAATCGCAAAGTAGTCTTATTTCTAAACTAGTTATTGCCCGAAACGTCTTTTGCGTGGACTATTAATGTAAAGATATAAGAGTTACATAATCCACGGCCCGTTTGGCTGGCTAAAAATTTTCCACTACAAACTGTAGCTTCAAACCTCAGAATAATATGATGCCACACTCACTTTGAAATTACGATAAACTTTGCGACTGCGAGAAGTAACCTTTAAACAGATAGTAATTTGTCCACACTGTTGTGTTAATTTCTCAGCTTATCAACGAAAATCAAGATTAAAACTACCTTATTCTTCTCATAGAATAAAATTAATCGAAACCCTGTTAAAATCCGCTCAAAAGTTGTTGCGTGAATCGTATTTATCGGATAATTACCTTATATGTCTTTGCTATTGGACCTTTCATTAAAATGAAATTCATCCTATTTTATTTGCGGGACAATAGAATTACATTAATAAAAATCGGAACAGTGGTTATTGCATAATTAATTGACGTGGCGACGTCCCCGTGTCTTAAATAGCCCCGCCATTGTGGCTGAGTGCGCTGAGGCGCAGCATACTGGATCAGGGAGGTACAACGTACCGGGCACGAGCACAGGTCTCTGCGTGCCGGCCGTCCTGGATGAGGTGTTTACGCGGTTTTCCGCAGCCGTCAAGGCGAATGCAGCGGCGGTTCCCAATCTGCGCGTCATAAGCTAAGCATTTCACAAACAAGAAATTTGCTTATCACATGCGGAACATCGTTACACGTTCCGCACACAGATGGCAACACTCCACTTCTCCCAGTAGTACATTCGGGCCATGCCAACGAAGAGTAAAACTCAGTAAAGGCAGCTGACCCTCAAATGTTGGGAGAAAGGTGGTGAAGAGGAAAAATTAGTTTTGTATGACGCAAATCCTTTTCAACACCCTCCACATGAGTTGTTTGTAAACAGTTTGGACCACTCGAACCAGCACATCCATAGTTGATTTTACACTTTCTAAAATTGACTTACGTATTTATTACTCCTGTCGTCAATAGGTGCATTCATTTCATTCGTAGCTATGCTTAGAGCTTCCCTTTGTGTATGTATTTTTCATTTTTTAAACTGATTTCCATATAAACTCTTTTTGCAACTAACGACTGAGCTGTAACTCTACTTTTTAGCTGAGAAATAATATTATTCATATCACACTATGAAACTCCTTTTACTTCAGAAGATCAGAAAATAATTTTTCTATCTAAATACGAAATCAGTTTTCACCTCGGTGAAATAAGAATATAGATACTTTCACTATTTGACCAAAATACTTGCATATATAAAAATATAAGTTTCTTTTCAGCTTTACGTACTCCGTTTGCTGTTGAGGCGAGCGCAGTATGCGATAGCTGCGAAGAGTGCAGTGAAGAACAGCAGAAATGCGATAACAATTCCAACTGCAGCACCAACCCTGTGTACCATCAGTTCATATTAGATATGGAATACGAATGAGAATTTAAATATTTTTGTTTTTATGAAGTGGTTAGGAATTGAAGAAGGTATTTCTCCAACAGTTATGAAATATTTATTTTGCCACGCTTATCATTAAAAAACCTTTTACTCAGCAATTTATTAAATTAATGAAAGAAAAATAATTGTTCTTACGACAGTCCATTACAGCAATCTTCACCGCAGCAATAGTCTGGGAATTCGCATGGTATATGGTGTGGACCACATTTATCTAGAACATAAAGCGAAAGGAAAACAACTGAAATAGTTAACTTGGAAATGATGTACACATAATGTAACAATTGATGGTGATCATGTGCTTATGATTGCGTAGCTTTCAAATTAAAGCATTAAAATGTTTTTGGTATTCAGAAGTATTCTCAATTAATTGTTGGGTATCTAAATGCAACGGTTTAATTTACCCTTAGATTTAGGCATTCTTATTGCCTCGGACATAGAACTGCCATTGAGCGTGAACTAATTGCTTTGCAAATTTAAATTTCGTAGTTTATCACAACCATTACAATTTTAAAACTTACTGATTTGGGAAAATCATCAAATGACACATTTAAAATTACTGATGAGTCGAAAAAGTAATGTTAAGATTTAGCTCTTGTGTTATTTAGGTTTTACTTAACAAGAAAACTTATCAACTCACAGTAGACCAAAATTTGGGCCAGAGACTGGTGTTTTGAATATCTTTCGAATAATTATTGGTGGCAATAATAACAGATTTTAATTTAGTAACTATGCTATTCAACCACGTATTAAATTAACTTTTGCTTAAGTAACAACTGTTGTTAATTGGTGACAATATACATAATTTCCAAAACTGTGGACAGTGGTTGCTGATGAGTAATTTCTTCTCCTCTACATTTCGCTTCACCACACTCTAATCACTTAATCACTCGTTTTTTATTTCCAAAATTAAAACTCTTTTACACATTAAAACGGAAGAATAGAGTGTAAAATCTTTCAGTTTTGTTTGAAGATGCTACCATAATGTTGAGATACACTCCTGGAAATTGAAATAAGAACACATTGACGCCGGTGGTGTAAGACCCACCATACTTGCTCCGGACACTACGAGAGGGCTGTACAAGCAATGATCAAACACACGGCACAGCGGACACACCAGGAACAACAGTGTTGCCGTCGTAGGGCGCTAGCTACGCAGCGGTTGGGCACCGCCGCAGTCAGTGTCAGCCAGTTTGCCGTGGCATACGGAACTCCATCTCAGTCTTTAACACTGGTAGCATGACGCGACAGCGTGTACGTGAACCGTATGTGCAGTTGACGGACTTTGAGCGAGGGCGTATAGTGGGCATGCGGGAGGCCGGGTGGACGCACCGCCGAATTGCTCAACATGTGGGGCGCGAGGTCTCCACAGTACATCGATGTTGTCGCCAGTGGTCGGCGGAAGGTTGCATGTGCCCGTCGACCTGGGTCCAGACAGCAGCGACGCACGGACGCATGCCAAGACCGTCGCATCCTACGCAGTGCCATAGGGGACCGCACCGCCACTTCCCGGAAAATTAGGGACGCTGTTGCTCCTGGGGTATCAGAGAGGACCATTCGCAACCGTCTCCATGAAGCTGGGCTACGGTCCCGCGCACCGTTAGGTCGTCTTCCGCTCACGGCCCCAACATCGTGCAGCCCGCCTCCAGTAGTATCGCGACAGGCGTGTATGGAGGGACGAATGGAGACGTGTCGTCTTCAGTGATGAGAGTCGCTTCTGCCTTGGTGCCAATGATGGTCGTATGCGTGTTTGGCGCCGTGCAGGTGAGCGCCACAATCAGGACTGCATACGACCGAGGCACACAGGGCCAACACCCGGCATCATGGTGTGGGGAGCGATCTCCTACACTGGCCGTACACCTCTGGTGATCGTCGAGGGGACACTGAACAGTGCACGGTACATTCAAACCGTCATCGAACCCATCGTTCTACCATTCCTAGACCGGCAAGGGAACATGCTGTTCCAACAGGACAATGCACGTCCACATGTATCCCGTGCCACCCAACGTGCTCTAGAAGGTGTAAGTCAACTACCCTGGCCAGCGAGATCTCCGGATCTGTCCCCCATTGAGCATGTTTGGGACTGGATGAAACGTCGTCTCACGCGGTCTGCACGTCCAGCACGAACGCTGGTCCAGCTGAGGCGCCAGGTGGAAATGGCTTGGCATGCCGTTCCACAGGACTACATCCAGCACCTCTACGATCGTCTCCATGGGAGAATTGCAGCCTGCATTGCTGCGAAAGGAGGATATACACGGTACTAGTGCCGACATTGTGCATGCTCTGTTGCCTGTGTCTATGTGCCTATGGTTCTGTCTGTGTGATCATGTGTTGTATCTGACCCCAGGAATGTGTATATAAAGTTTCCCATTCCTGGGACAATGAATTCACGGTGTTCTTATTTCAATTTCCAGGAGTGTACATAAAAAATTCGTTTCTGTGAACTTGATAGGGACTTTTTGTCAATTTTTTTTCATAATTTAGTCTCTAAGAGTTCTGAGTGGTACACGAATTGTGTCAATTTAAAAACAAATTCTTTTCCACATTATACAGGGTGGTTCACGAAGATATGCAAATATTTTAATATGTTATTCTACAAGTAAAATTAAAGAAAAACGTTCATATAAAGATAGGTCCGTAAATGTTTAGTTACGGAGTTACACCCGATTTAACACCAATGGATTTGTGTGTATGGGAATGAATGAAAGACAGTTTATAAAGACAAAGACGATACACACGAGGCATTACCTGCTCGCATTATGAATTGCAATAGACGAATTTAAGAACAACCCTGTGAAACAGAAACGGTCAACAAAATCTATTCATACACGTGCAGCTAAATGCATTGTTGAAAACTTTGTGCAATTTTATGGAATAATAATAAAAAAAATGGGCCATGTAGCTAATCATCATATATATTATTTCTATAAGGTGGTTTTTGTCACAAGCCTGTATCTTCCTTCACACTTAACCTAAATCAATGAATGAGGTGTCATTTTAAAACATATGGTCTCCACTTTTGTCACATCATATTTTAAGAAATGAATTTTTCGGAATTCGACCCTTAAAATGTAAATGTCAATATTTCTAAATGCTGTTTTCTATGTTACGAGACATTTATTTCCCTGGATATCTATCTGAAATCGTTTAGTGAAGTATCTTTTAAAGATTAAGATCTCCTTTGATGACGTCATATATTCATATATTAAGACAGAAATTTTCGGAATTCGATCCTTAAAGGGCAAAAGTATCAATATTTTTGCAATGCGGTTTTGTGTCACGAGCGTTTTATCTCCCTTAATATCTAACCGATGTAGATAAATTAGGTATCATATTAAAGACTGAGGTCTCCGCCGTGGTAACATTATATTTTAACAAAGGAAATTTTCGTAATTCGATCCTTAAAGGGCAAAAACGTCAATTTTTCTAAAATGCGTTTTTTTTTGTATCTCGGGCATGGATATCTAACCAAAATCGATAAATAAAGTAAGATTATGAGGAATATTTCTCAGCTTTGGTGACATTATATTTTAGGAAAGAAGTTTTTGGAATTTAACCCTTAAAGGGAAAAAGTATAAATGGTTCTACAACCCATTTTTGTGTGACGAGCTATTTATCTCCCTTGATATCTAACCGATATAGATAAATGAGGTATCATATTAAAGACTAAGGTTTCCGCCGTGGTAACATTATATTTTAAGAAGGGAATTTTTCGTAATTCGTACCTTAGAGGGCAAAAATGTTAATTTTTGTATCTAGAGCCATTTATCTCCCTGACAATTAAACAAAATTGATAAAAGATGTATCATTTAAAAGATTGAGATCTTCGTAAAGTCTTCGGTTCTGTTACCATATTTTAAAAAAGAAATTTTTAAAAATTCTAACCTTAGAGGGCAAAAGTATTAATATTGTTACAACGCTTTTTTCTGTCACCAGATATTTATTTCCCTTGATACCTAACCGAAATCAATAAATGAGGTATCGATTTAAATATATATTATCCGCTATGGTCACATCATATTTTAAGAAAAAACTTTCTCCAAATTCAACCCTTAAGGGGCAAAAATATCATCATTTCTGAAACTTAAAAAACAAAAACAAAAAAACCCAGAGATATCAATAAGCTTTTTTTAATTCAATAATTAGCTTTTCGGATAATTTTTTTCTGTTACGGAAACACTGTCATTTTGCTATACAATTCCAATGTAAACATTTTATTCGCACAGCAACAAATATTTCAGAGATGTTGATATGTTGTGTGCATTTTGTTCAGGTTGGTTTTATTCTGCCAAGGTCAGTGACAGTTTGTCATAAATACAGAGTGTTTTAAATTTTCCTAACTGTTTCGTAATATGTTGCGTACCTATTACACTAAAAAAATTTTCTACAAAAGTACGGTTCTACTTTTCATTATACTACAAGCATTCAACCTCACTATTCATCGCATTTTATTCGCGAAGTTTTCGCACGGGTCGTCTAGTAAATTACAAATTTTCCCAAATTATTTCTTTGCTTCTCTGGAATTTCTGGAAAACTACTGCAGATACACGTCTGGGACTTGTTTTATTACATTCACCAGATCAATAACAACAAAATAAGTGGAAATCGTGCTTTACTGTAACCTCGTACAGTTTTGCGATGGATTCATGTTAGCGTGGTGCTAAATTTCAGGCAAAATCCTTTATTAGCCGTAAATACGTAACTAAACATTTGCGGACCTATGTTTATATGAACGTTTTTCTTTAGTTTTACTTGTAGATTAAAATATTTACATATCTTCGTGAATCACCCTGTATATTACGTTTAAAATTTATCATTTCCGAGTATCTGATACTATCTTGTGCAGAGCTAAATTTAATCTTTGTTCCATTCGGATTTTAAATGACATAAATGGCAAACAACGGCGGAACAAATTACATTCATTTATTAACAAGGTTAACTAGACTTTTCAGATAGGTGGTACCAGATACTCTAATGTAATTTCAACGTGTAGTTGATGAGAGTTTCTATAGTTGGGTTTTTAGTTTTTCGGCAATACATAATTATTAAGGTTAGTACATGAAGGTGTTAAACGAGTAGAAATTCTGAGCAGACTGCGTGAAGAAACCGAAAATGGTAATCTTTCGAATCAAAAAGTGTAAAAGTGGCATACGATCTTCTGTGAAGATAGGAGAGTCGTTTTTAACCCAATTCACGCATCCAGAACAAGGCTCGCGCTGCGTCAACTTCACGACGATATTAGCGGAGACACTAGAAAAAACTAGTTTAGTAACTGGAGTAAGTTACGGAAGTGTGCAATCATTAAAGAAGAGCCCGTCAGTGTGGCGCTATATTGCACCGTGCAGGAACAACGGGTACAACTTCAAACCCTGGTCCGGCGACCGGCGTTACTGATTGTGTTTTGTGGACTACCCGCAATCGCATGGGCGAATCTTGGTACGGTTCCCAAATCCACCTAAAATACTACACAGTACTCAGAAATGAATTCACATTCATCACATAGGACAAAGTGTACGCGGTTCGAAACAGATGGCGACACTTAAGCTCTTCCTTAGCGATGGGATTAGAATAGCGACCATGTCAAAGTGGCAGTCGCTGTCACTCAAAAAATTTATCCCCAGGCAGCCTGGGGGAATCCAGTTGACCCCGAGAAAAGGAGGAAGTAAATTTAGGCAAAATCATTTGAAACTGAGGGCCAAGAATGTCAACAACAAATGAGAAGGCTGTGAGAGCTGAAATGTCTCAGGAGATTTTCAACCGCTTTGTACAGGATGAAGATTGTTCTGATGTGCATTGTCAGATGTGATCAAATACATGTACGCAAATATACCTCTGGAACGGTTTATAAAAAGGAAAGTGACAGCATTGAAGGTGGAACCCCGTTTGATTGCTGGCAAGTTGTTATAACTTCTTTTGGGATGAGAAATGTATTTCTTAAACGGTTTTCTGCTAGAAGGATGAATTGTTAAACTTGGTTACATCTTGGTTAAGATAAAAAAGAAAGGCCCTTTGGGTCCAAGGGACATAAGCTTCCGATCCACAGCATGCTGGACAGTAACTCCGGCCTCTCACTGCTGCTGTTACGCAAGTCAACCCCAAAGAACTACAATGGACGGTTTTGGTTCATCTCCAACCATACTCCAGATTTGTCACAATGTAACAATTTTTTAAAGGAAGAATTAAAAAATTATCTGTATTGGAAGAAATGTGTGGACAATAGTAAAGACCAAGTAGTAAAATAGTTCGATAATTGGTTAGGTGTACACAATTAAGAGGGATTTTCTCAGCCAGTTTCAATAAAAATGAGTGGCCTCTTTAGTGTCACAGAAATCTCGTGAGGTCTTAAGAATTTGAAGCTTTAGTCCTCACTCCTGCGTCAACGATGGACTGGTGAGATCCTAATCCAGCATGGCAAAGCTATGTGTTGCCATTTGTCTGCGACGTCCAACCTGAGTTCTGTATGACAAGAGTATTTTTTCCTAATGAAATGAGGAACTCGTGAACCGTCCCATCATTCACCTAGACGATTTCGTAAAAATGACTAAAAACAAAATCAGAACCGACTGCTCGCGGGATCTGAGCCAGGTGCCGTTGCACGTTCCCAAAGCCACACTGGAAAGTATTGAAGAGTTTGCTAAAAATAAATTCTGTCTGATATTTAGTGGACCCACGTAGAATATTGTTACACTAACTACGTACTTTCAGACGTTGATCATACTCATCATCAGATAGATATACGCATTTCGTAAATAACAGTCAATTATAATAGAACGGTTGTTCTTAGAAGTAGTCTGTTCCGATATCAATCATACTTCATATGCTTTGAAAATACGTATAAATGCCACTCACTCGCAGTTGTAAGAGTTCGCCCATCTTTTGCTTTAGGTTTTATTTCTTCCAACTTAGACGTTACAACTACGTACCTGCTACATCCTAGTTTTAATTTGTTATGTAATTTTCCACAAACAGGTATCCAATAGACAGTTAAAGTTCTAAACAAATTTACATTACTTTGCAATTCAGTGTTCGTCGACCAACTTTCAAGTGCCAAATAATGAGCCCAACTGTTTTTC
>JARYHS010005780.1:0-22001 GCA_031002005.1 Vandiemenella viatica
GAACAGGGAATCATTACAGAATCAACCAGTGGTTGGAATTTCCCTATACTTTTAATTCCCAAGAAAGCAGGACGCCAGTGGAAAGCAAAATATCGGGTAGTCGTAGATTTAGGAAGCTCAATGAAATTACCGTAGGATCAACCTTCCCAATACCTCTAATCTCAGAGATTTCTAGACTCCTTAGGTAAAAGCTAAGTACTTTTCTACACTCGATTTGGCGAGGGGCTATCACCAAGTGCTAATTGATGAGAAAGATAGAGAGATGACCGCCTTCAGTACAAACAAAGGAAAATTCCATTTCGCCAAAATGCCGAATGGGGTTGTCCACATCCGGTAGTACGTTTCAGAAATTGATGAACCAGGTTCTTTTGGGGATCAATGGTGATAAGGCTTTGGTATATCTCGATGACTTATTAATTTATGGAAGTAGTTTGGTCGAACATCAGGAAAGGTTAGCAGAAGTCTTCTCCAGGCTCCGAAAACACAACTTAAAATTGGAGCCAGCCAAATGTGAGTTCCTTCGTAAGGAGATTATCTATTTGGGCCATAAGATAACGAGTTCAGGAGTTTATCCTGATCCGCGAAAACCGAAAAGGTTAAAAATTACCCTCAGCCAGAAACCACAAAACAACTCAAAACATTTTAGGCCTCACCGGTTATTATCGAAGATTCATTGAAAATTACAGCAGAATTGCGAAGCCATTATATGATCTTCTCAAGAAAGGCGTCAAATTCGAGTGGAACCCTTAAAGCTGAACAGGCATTCCAGACCCTTAAGGAGAAATTAATTACGCCACCTGTGTTACAATACCCACGATTCGGAGAGGAATTTTTAATTACTGTCGATGCTAGTGGGGAAAGCCTCGGTGCTGTCTTATCGCAAGGGAAAATAGGAGAAGATTTACCTATAGCTTACGCGTCGAGGACGCTGAATAAAGCAGAAAGGAGCTACTCGGTGAGCGAACGTGAGTGTCTTGCCTGCCTGTTTGGGTGCAAGGTATTTCGTCCTTATGTATTTGGGACTCATTTTAAGATAATAAGCGACCATCAAGCCTCTTGTATGGATTTTAATGTCAAGGACCCATCCTCTAGATTGTTGAAATTCCGATTAAAACTCTCTGAGTATGATTTCCAGTTGATTTATAAACGTGGAAAGGTAAACTCGAATGCTGACGCCCTCAGTCGAATCAGAGAGATTCACCCAGTCCCAGATACTCCTACCAATGGAGATAACAACGCCAGTGAAGATATGGACACCTCAGAGAACACTAATACCACACACACTCAAACACAAAAGGTCGAAGCGCAGACACAGACTACAGAGGATGAGTTTCCTGAACTAGATGAGGCTGAAAAACAAGCAATCCTACGGGAATGCCACCAGTCACCGGTGGCTGGCCATACAGGTGTAAACAAAACAATAGAGAAGGTGAAAAGATACATTCAATGGAAGGGTATGGAACAGGATATCAGAGAATACATTAGGAAATGTCATAGCTGTCAACAAAATAAATTAACAACGCGCAACACACAAATGCCGCTTGTGCTAACCCAAACACCAGAACAAGTCTTTGAAAGATGTGCTATCGATATCGTGGGGCCGTTCCCCATTTCTCACCAGGGTAACAAATACTTACTCACCTTCCAAGATAGTCTATCGAAGTTTATGGCCGCGGTTGCTGTTCCCGCACAAGACTCGCGCACTGTTGCCAAAGCTCTTGTCGAGGAAATCATACTACGCTACGGGATCCCATCGCAAATTTTATGTGATAATGCAGGAAATTTCATTAGTGACACCCTAAAACAAGTGTGCCAACTTCTAAAGATAGAGAAAATTCACACCTCAGCATATTCCCCACTAGTCCAATGGTTCGCTCGAAAGACAACATCGCACTATCGCAGAATACCTTAGACATTACGTAGATAACGATCAGCTAGACTGGGATTCCTGGGTCATTTGCCATCTTTGTGATAAATACTAATATTCACTCAGCTACAGGTTTTTCGCCTTTTGAACTATTCTTTGGACGCGTGCCTAATATACCGGGCATTCTGCAAAAAGACCCTACCGAAGTTGTTTACTCATATGAGGACTATGCTACAGAGCTAAAGGCTAGGTTACAAAGTTTGCACAAGCGAGCCAGAGAAATCAACAAAGAAGTCAAAGAGAAAAATAAGGAATACTTTGATAGAACCCAAAACGCGGTTGAATTTAAGGTCGGGGATAAGGTTCTCCTCAAGGACGAATCCATCCGCAGGGGACGAAGCCAGAAACTAGGAACCCTTTTTGTTGGCCCATATAAAATATTGGAGCTTGATCTACCGAACGTAGTTATCCAAAAGGGGGCGTTATAAACGAGAGAAGGTACACGCTAATCGTTTGAAACCATATAAATAATCATTTTAGTCTTTGACCCCGCAAGCATAACCTAATAGCAGTGTCCAAGTCATGCTCAATAACGGAAAACGAGGCTCCGATACGATTAACAGGACAGAAGTTATTAGTAAACACAGCCACGTGGTCTGTATATCAACAAACGCACGTGCTCGGGGGGCTCGACCCCACACGTCACCGATAACAGCCTCAAGCCAAGATGGCTGCCGGGCTCACGTTGCGTACCGCAAGCGATAAGCAAGGCCGCCTCTGATATCACAGGAGGCTGAGCTAGACTCTGATAAGGCTCCGCGTACTCGCCCAGGCGAGCGGTAATATCACGAAGCCTTCCGTCCCGTAAGCTAACACAGTACATACATTGCCAATACTTCGCCACACTACGCCAATATAGTGCACTTTGTAATAACAATAATAATAATAAAATAAATAAATAAGTAAATAAATAATAATAAAGTTCCTAACAGTCTATTAACAAGCTCAAAGCGAGCGTTTCATTCAAATGCCATCCTCGCATACTAGAGGAGTATACGCACTGTTTGTAAATAAAACGAAACAAATAACACAAATGTTTTCTCTAACAAGCCAAGTTAAGTAATTTGCATACTGATACACACATAGCAGTGCGATACACAATTAGGATAAGCAAAGACTATCTCACATTTTAAATATCACTCTGAAGAAGCCTATACAAGTAAGGGACCGGAGGAATTCAGAATCTATTTTGTGCAGGAAGAACCTCACTCTTAACGCCGATCGTCCACTATCTTCCTTACGGGACACAAACTCATTTCGTGATAATTGAGAATCAGTTAGAAGCCTCTAAACTTCAAGGTACACTTCAAATGCATAAGAGATACACTTAATATGTCTAAACATGTCTTACACAAAAAACAAAAGGAAAAGGGATTATTAAACCTGGGGGAAACGCAGAGTATTTTACTGCAGAGCAAATAAATAATGCCTGAAATCTTTTTCGATGCTCACGAGCAGCCTGTTGTATTCAATAACTAGCCATTCAAGCTAAATTTAAAGTAGCAAAAGAGAAATTCACATTTCATTGAAAGAAGGATGTATAAATAGCTGAGGATATCTGATACGCTCCTTCCCATTTAATGTCAAACCGACTTTCTCATATGTATATCCATATTCATCTTTGTATGTAAATGTAGCAGTTAAGAATTTTATCTCATAATTAGATCAGTGAAGTCGTTACCGTTCTTGCAATGACAAGGAATGTTGTTAAATGACGAACTTTAAGAGGAGTGGCTGCAATGACAATATCGCAGTCTAATGTCAACAAATTCAAGTAGTTGTATACAAACTTTTGTTTTGAAAGCTATGTATAACAACAGAGTGTAAAGTGTCACTTATCTAGTATGTTAACTGTGTTAAATGGATCTTTAGTCGAATCGTTATTCAATTATAAATGGAGCAAAGACTTTACTAGTTTTTAAGTGAAAACAATGACCAATTGAACTGAGAGCCTATCAGCACAGCTTTACCAGCTGTAAACAGAGATTTAAAGGGCCCCATTTTATCAAAGTTGTACTTAATGCTTATAAATGTACACAAAGCCCTAGAACTTAGTTGGAGCATTACTCCAGTTGCTACCTACTTAATATTTTAAAGCCACAAGGATTACAAATCCATTAATCTGACCAAAGCCAGAGCAATTGAGAATTATATTTAAATTTTATGTCATTGATTATGCCAGTATAATCATTGAAGTTAATTAGTGTTTGCTATAACAATGAAAATCCAAAGGCAATCAGCCTGACTAAAGTAGCAACATATTTAGTAGATTATAAAATTGTATGATTATAAGTGTTGTAGATTTTAGTTCTTGTTAATTTTTCATTTTTGAATTGACACTTGCGGAAGATTTTTCGTCTTTAAAGACAACGAAAAATCTTTTCCACGCGGCGGAGCTGTCGCGGTAGCTGATTTCTATATAGATGTTAGTATAGCGTTTAATAATAATGAAGGCGGAGTGCTTCCAAGCCAACGCAGTAGTGTGCAGATTACACCGCTCATATACGACACCAGGCTCAAGGCCGCTGATCTTGCGGTCCGTACTGTGGGAAACTCAGCCAACACGGCTAGTACACGGGGCTTACACACTATGAGCACGTGAACCACACGCGTGTTCATAGTGACAAACAGCCAATGAGAGGAAGGCTTTCCCCACCTTCCGGAATCGAGGGCGCCTCTTTGCGCGCACGATTCGCCCCAGTCCGCGATGTGATTTTTAATAGTGAGAACCTGTTACGGTCTAATCAGCCATTTTGGGCATTTTCCCAATAATCCTCCCTCTGTTGGCTTGTGACGCATTCTGCCTCAACATCGGATCCTATGGTCCATCATTCTAATACCAGGAATTCTGATTTCATGTACCAGTCAATTGTAATTGTACCATACAACTGCTCTCGCCGAATAAATCAAGTAACCGCAATTCTTTACATTATTCAAGGAGCACCTACGTCCCGATTTTAGACCAGTTAAGTCTCTGTGCATGTTTTTTTTCCCAGCTAGGAACTTACAGATGCCGGCTGGAAACCGGAAGTACCTCAGTTGGCAGTAAGTAGGCGCTGGGACGGACCCACAGTGGGTAAGTTCGACTTTCGCTCGGTCAACACGCGACAGTAAGACAGTATAGTTGACAGTATTCACAGAGTTTATCTTTGTGATTATTCAGAAGTGCATCTTTGGATTGTAACTATGCTTGTGATTATCGCTGACTTGTTGTTTGGATAAAAATAAACAAACATCTTCACATAATTTGCTTGGTGGACTTTTTTAATTAATTCATCAGTAATTAAACCACCGAAGAACGTACTATTGAGATGTAGGCCACGCTTAGTACAACTCCACATATCATTGGCCTATACAGGTGCCAAGATCATGCCAGAACCGATGTCAGACATAAGAAGCCGTTTCAGCACCAGATTCACTAGCCTCACAGCAGAGTTCTTCTGTGGCCTATTTCAGGACCGACATCGTTTTGACCAGAGTGTGGCACTGGGCACATTGCTTTTGTTATATTCTCTAGGTCACCTCTAAAATTATAGCTGTCCTCCTACTATCACTACACGATCCTTTAACAAAGAATCTCTACCTTCTGCCACCTGATGAAGTGAAGAACTTGGTTTAAAGAAACTCATGACCTGCAAATCTGATCCTAATTTTTCCACCATTGGGCCCTCACCTCTTCCATGATTATTATCTAGCAGTAAGACTTTCTTTTTCCATAACCATTTTCTACTACACTTACCTACACAACTTTTCCTATAAGTTGCCTATTTTTTTTCTCTACAGATACAGTCAGGTGGTGCGAGATCTCATTGTGGCGACCCAAATGAGCTATCGCTTATTTGTGATTAAGGTGTCCATATAGATAGACTGAAGATAACATACAGTTTTTACATCCTACTAATATCATAAATGTAAAAGTTTGTTTGCTTGGATGTTTTACTGTTTAACGTCGAAACGACTGAAGTGCTTAGGATAAATTTGGAATAATGTATTGGCCATCTACTTTTATCCCAAATAGCAGTTTCCGTGGCATTTGGATACGAATATGTATATGAATGCTTTATGAATTCCACTCGAGCAAAGCCGCGGGCAAAAGATAGTCTTTATATTTGATAATAACTCAAACCTCGGTAAGATTAGTATAAGATAGCAGTGGCATGGATGAGAAACAACAGTAAAAAGGAATAATATATGTTTGAAAATGTTGAACACAATGCTCACTTCACTTAAACGTCAAATTCACAATTATTAATAATTTTTTAAAGTATATAAAAATAAAAAATTACCACTTTTAATACCGAAAAATAAACTTTACTAAAAATTTTCCAGAATCCTCGTAGACTAATGCTTAAAAAAGTTAAATGCATGTATTTTTTTTCAGGTAAAACCATTTCCAACAAGTATTTTTCATTGTGTTTGCCCCACTCTATAGCTAATCCTGGCTATGTCCTTAGAAAGTTGTGCAAATAGAATATTCTCAATTGTATCGATCATATGCTAAAACACGTTCATTGTAAACAATTCTTCTGGATCTGTTGCTATCTCATTTAAGGTTCATACTCAAAAAATCTTTCTTTGGCATCTGACTGGGTTAATAATAGGAAATTTTCCAGTCTGAGAATCAATTTCTCTAGCTATCTGTTATCAGAGCCGGAACTCTTTCTCAAATTCCGATTTGTTTTTTAAAGAGTTCCATAAATCCACTTTCAGCATAGCCTTTTCTTATAATGTTTACTTGAAACAATGTATTATACCAAGTCACCACTGTTATTATGAACTCAAATTGCTCCATGATCTGGCTAAGTGACAGGGCACCTGTTGCTGCAACTGAATAATTCGTTTCGGAAGGGCGTCACGAACTGAAGAGTAGTGATAACGAACTGTAGCGATGCTAGAAACTCTATTCTTGAAACGAGTTTCGCAAAGTTTTTCGCGATAGTCCTTCCAAGTGCTTAAATACCACTTCCCATTACTAAGTTGATTTAGAGAATAAAAGAAATATTCTTCAAAGAAATCCGGACAAGGAAACCGATTTAACTGATGTGTTGGCGGTATTTGCTATTACCAAATTTAATAACAGTTACATGGATTAAAAAATGGTCGAAGATACTGGTTCAGAATTTTGCTTTGGACACATTTGTTTCCTCCTACCATATTGGATCCGTCATATCTTTGGCCTCGGCAATCGTTCATATCCAAATCGAACTCTTGCAAAGTATCAATGATAAACAGGGCAGCGAGTCCAGCTCCCAGATCCCAAAGAATCTCTTTTCGGATTGTAAGCACAGCGAAATACTCTCGCACTAAGACTTCGCCTTCATTAGTGTCAACAAAAGCAATGTCAAAGATAATTGTTCGATGTGACTTACATCAGGAGTTCAATTCAGTATGATGGCAAAATGTTTGGTTGACCGAACTATAATCAAAATTTTATTACGAACTTCGTTCGTTTTGAATACAGTTGCCAATATAATAAGACATTAGTCTTGTTATTAGCAATACGGCGGAGATGCTCCATCATCATAGGATCATATTTTCCGAGTAGTTTAAATATACCTGGGAACTTACCATCATTAGAAGTATTTAGTATTTAAGATCCAAAGCTTCCTCTAAACAAGACATCATTCATTAGAGGATAGCAACCCACTGTAATTTTTCGGCTTCAGTCTGTATTTACAAATGCTTGTCTAGTACATTGAAGTTATTTAATGGAATCAACGCTTCTATCCAACTGAGCATGGTGTGATTGTGATCTGAGGAACTTTCGTGAGTTTTGAGACGCTCTGATAAGCAACTCCAGTCATCGAATCCTTCTTTTCCCAAATAAAAATGAGACCTTCTGTTGAATAAACTACATGTAAACAATTTACTTTATCTGCAGATTTAGAATAAACAAGATATCTACTTTTATAAGTTTCTCCATTTGGTGTTACTCTTAGAAAATGCGTATTTGAAAAATGTCGTCCATGATTATTCTTCTTGGATTTATTTCGTTGTTCGAATAATTATTTCTTCTCTGGCAGCAGAGTCAATGAGTGACAATTTTGAAATATCGTCATAATTTGTACTTTGAAAAAGGCGATAGTGGTGGTATGTCTTGTATACCCATTTGTAATCTTTTGAACATCAGACGACGTTCCAGCCATAGATAAATCTTCTCGCACATGCTGCTCTTTATCATGAGCCTCGTCTGAATAACGCCCATTTCTTCCGTCTCGTGTTGAATTAGTTGACTTCTAAAAAAAAATTGCTAGCAATTTTGAAGCCTTCTCAGTTTCGTCTTGGTTTTGTTTTCTTTTTAAGTATTGTACGCCATACAGTTTTTTGAGCTTAGCGATATGTGTTGCCTGTAAAAGACAGATAAGCTTTGTAAATATTTACGATACCACCAACATTAATTGTAATCATCGAGGATCTACTATAGTAGAAAAGAGATAAATAGGTTGAATCTCGCCCCATACACATGTACCCGCATGCATTAACTTCAAGACTACAGCCGAAAAGGCAGAAAACAGGTGCGGGATGCGCGATGCGGCACCCGAGGGTGCTAACTTTTGAACGAGTGGTGATTTTCATGATTCGAGTAACTCAATCTGACTCGAGTAGCAACTCTATTCTATGATGACATACGACTATGTATTAAGCTGAAACTCTTTATTTTTATAATTTCTTCTGGGTGATATATGAACAGCAAGCTGGGTTATTGTAGAATTTATTTGTCATTTTTTGTGCAGACGATCTCTGGCTGCATTTTCGGCACTCCCCGTATAACGGCGCCCGGTGCGGCCGCACCGCTCGCACCGCCCGCACCGCCCTAGTGCCACCCGTGGATACAGAAAGCTCATCCCTTTATAACTCTCAGGTCAAACCTATTGTTATGAATTTAATTGTGATGGAGCTAACCCTCCGGTGGCAATTCTCCTAGACATCTAATTATCCCTAATGATTTTATTTTTTTAAATTTTCTTTTATAATTGGTGTGTTAAATACCTGCCCCATTTATTTTTCAAATTTACAAATTTTAATTTTAAATTCCGTAGGCGTTTTTGGTAAATTATTAACCACTTCACATGGTAATTTGTTCCAATCCCTGACACCCTTACCAACGAAAGAAAAATTTTTACACTCCATTATGCATGGAATCGAGCGCCAGCTTGTGGTCATAGTCGTCATTTCCATTCCATGCACTATTCATAATTCTTTGATCAATATCCCTCCAAAACCCATGACCAATATAAGCGCTACACATTCCCAGCACTCTCTTCACCCTCCTCCTTTCCTTCAATGACTCTCAATCTAGCTCCTTTATCATATCAGTTACCGTCTGGGTCCTGCGATAATTTTCACAAACCAATCTAGCTGTTGTTCTTCATACATCCTCCAACTCCTTCCTGTATTATAACCTAATTCCTAAGTTCTCTCGACCATCCTCTCATCACCCAATCCAGTAAATGAAGCATTTTGTAACCTTTTTCTTCCACCTTCCGGATGTGCTCTGCCCAGTTGAGTTTGTTATCAAACGTTATACCAAAATATTTATACTTCAAGCCTTCAACAAGCATTTCTGACCCCACCTTATTATCATAATCAACCATTAGTATTTTATCTTTGTTCCTAATAAGCTGACTCTTCTTGGCATTTATCTTCATTCCACGCTAATTTACCCATTTAGATATTCTGTCCAGGGAACCCTGCAGCTGTTCACAGTCTTCACCTGTTTTGATCCTATTATATACCATTATCACTATCATCATCTAGGGCAGCTTACAGCCGCCGGCCGTGTCTGCTGGGTACAAGAGCCTCGCCAGTGCTTCCTGTCCAACCACCATCTCTCTTCTTCCACTGTCGCCCAATGTCCTCCTCTTTCTTCCACACATTCCTTAACACCTTTAACCCATCTGTCACTTAGTCTTCCTCTGTGCCTCGTCTCTTTCAGCTCTATGTCCAGCATCTTCCTTGATAATTGCCCCTCTCCGATTATCTTTACATGCCCATACCACTGCAACCTAGATTTTTCAATTTTCTGTTGTAGCAGTCCTTCCTTTATCTCCCTGACTCTCTCATTCTTCATTCTGTCTCTTCTTGTTACTCATACTCTACCACTCTGAAATTTCATTTCCACAGATTGTACTCTCCCGTTGTCCCTCACCTTCATCACCCAGGTTTCCGACCAATCTGTTAAAATTGGCAAGAAGTACGTTTTATAGATTGCCTCTTTGCTCTTTTGCAGAACATCCCTACTTAATACCGGGCTTCTAATACTCTTAAAAAATCCATCTACACATTTTCCTCTTTGATTTATCTCCATCCTGTTTCCTCCATTTTCTTCAATCCAGCTTCCCAAGTATTTGAAACATTCCACTTCATTTAATTGCTCTCCTCCAAGTGATATGCCTATGTATATCCTGTTCCGCTGTCTTGTTGTTATCACCACTTACCACTTATCACCATCTTTTTCTTGCATACAACTTCATGCCATAAGATGCCACTACTCTCTCCCACACATCCAGGTGATCCTGCATCTCTCTTTCATATTCTCCCCAAACTAATAGGTAATCCACAAACATAATTGGTTTTATTTTCCCTTTCCCAATACTTTGCACCACCTTCTTCAATATTTCATCCATAACCACAACAGATAATAATCATCATCTGCAAAAAACATAAATTTTGTCTATAACCCATCAATAGTCATTAATTAGAATAATGAACAGCAACGGTTCCAATTCACTACCCTGTGGCACTCCCATATTTACTTCCACCTCTTTTGATCATGTATTTTCTACTCTAACATCGTGCTTTGGGGGCGTTCAACGCAATTTTTGAAGATTTTAGACCCACCCTCCCTCTCATGTAAGACCGCCGTAACATTTTTCTGTACCTCCCTAAACGTTACATAACATCCAAGTGACCATTTTTACCTAAAAGTCACAATAATGTTGCGCAAAGAACAGGAAATACGCTAAAATACCTTAGTTATTGTTTTAATCACGTTTGCACTAATAATAAATAAAAAAGAGATTTTTTAAGTAATATGTAATTTATTTAGCCATAAATCAAATATATAGGTATGTAAAAAAAGCAATTGGAATTACTGCTCCTCTGTCCACGGGTTTGCCAGCCACTCGGACTCTTTCATTATTGGCATCCGGTAAGCAGACGAAGAGGGTTCCGGAATTGTTAAACCACTTGCATCAACTTCGTCTTCGTCGAGCCAATCGGCATCTTCAGATAATGCTTCACTGCGGCGCACAATGTAAAGAAACTCATTTGCCCTTCTGGCAGCAAGTCACGTGGCCGTACTCTACTTTCACGGAGGTCTTGGGCAGTCTTGCCATGCACATAACGACTGCGCGTTTGCACACTTGTGTGGGATGTAAAATAGATCCCACAGGTTGTACATATTCTGTTCTTGAGATCAAATTGTACTGATGGGTAAAAGAAATCGTAAGGATTTGCTTAAATCCTTCTAGAGGAGGCAACAGATCAATGGACAACTTCACAAGCAGTGGTGAAAACTTGCTAGTCTAGCTGACTAGGTACCACGAGCTTGCTTGGGGTTTGAAGGATTGGGCAGGGTGGCGGCAAGAAAGTATCCGGAAAGACAGATTTCAATGCACTCCTCGAGCGGGAACAGCAGGATTCGTCCGCGCATTTAATCACTTGCAACAAATATTTCGATTCACGGACGTGAGCGCTATTCCAGGCCAAATGAGGTTCTGCTGGATCCTGCAAGCTATCTTCAGGCTTTCTATATTCCGCCGAAACATCATAGTTGTCAATTTTCATTTCACTCCAGACCTTAGCAAATGTCTCCCCGGCGTGCTGAAAATTGCGTTTCTCCAAATCATCATCAACAGTCATTCCTTTGTCGTCGAGATGAGAACCAAAATGTTCATGTGGCAGGATGACGCCTGACAGTCGTCTGCTGAGGGGGGCCTTGCGTCGCTCAACTCGGTTGTAAGCACTCTGCCCAGGAGCATTAGTCGCTATAAACAGGGTGTCCAGGTTGTATTTTTTTAATAGTTGAATGGCAAAGTTCTTGACTTTCCAATAACGTGGATTTTCGCCCGGCCCACCGTCAACAAAGATGATGATCATAGGCTTCACGGTGTTCGATTATGTCATCATTAAGGGTTTGAATGCAGACACTGATAAAAGTGATTTGAAATCATTAGGATCGGCGTTCTCTGTGGAGGATGCGTGTTTCCCACTCCTTATGGGTATGTGTGTCGGCCCGCTGTAACCAACAGTTTCTTCCTTACCGAAACCGTCAGGATCCACGTTGACGCCGGCATATACAGACGGAATAAGTTTGTGCCGCTCTGTCACGACGCAGTCATGGTCAGGTAAAAGTACAGGGTGTCCACAAATGAATATCGGGGTTTTAATGCTTTATAAGATTTATTACATTATCCTTACAGTTATAAATGATATGTCAAATGAAAGAGCAACTCAAACAGTTTTGTTCGTTGGCACTAGTGCGCATGTGCGTGAAATGTTTCCGCTGCGATCCGCTAGAATGCGGTAGTAGCAAAGATGGCGACTAGTGAAGAGAAAGCGTTTTGTGTTTTACAGTTTGCAAAGACTGAATCTGTAGTTACTGTGCAGCGTGCGTTCCGCATTAAGTTCGGGCGTGATCCTCCGAGTGACAATAACATCCGTAGATGGTATCATCAATTTGAAGATACAGGCTGCCTTTGTAAAGGAAGAGCGCGGGACGACCAAGAGTTAGCGAAGAGACTGTTGAGCGAGTGAGAGAGTCGTTCACTCGTAGCCCAAAGAAATCTGTTCGGAAGGTTAGTCGCGAATTAGAAATTTCTAAGTCGACTGTTTGGAAAGTTTTAAGGAAACGCTTGCAACTACGTCCTTACCGTTTACAGTTGTTACAGGCTCTAAAGCCTGCAGACCATGGTTTACGTGCTAAATTCACTAACGAAATGTTGTTACATGACGATGAAGATTTTCTACATCATGTTGTCTTCAGTGATGAATCGACTTTTCACCTAAGTGGACATGTTAACACTCATAATGTGCGGATCTGGGGCTCAGAAAATCCTCAAGAGATCGTACAAGTGCAACGAGACTCCCCTAAAATCAATGTTTTTTGTGCCATATCCCGGCGGAAAGTTTACGGACCTTTCTTTTTTGATGAACCGACTGTAACTGGTACTTCTTACCTTGATACACTAGAGCAATGGCTCTTCCCTCAGTTGGAACAATATGAACCAGAGAACTTCATTTTCCAGCAAGATGGTGCGCCACCTCACTGGCATAACGAAGTACAGTTGAACGTAACTGTACCCGACCGCTGGATTGGCCGCAAGGGGCCCAATGACAGAGCTTGCTATGCGTGGCCTCCACGTTCACCTGACCTAACGCCATGCGATTTCTACATTTGGGGTTTCATCAAGGATCGTGTGTATGTGCCTCCGTTACCAGCCGACCTCCTTGAATTACGACAGAGGATTGAAGCAGCTGTTGCAACAGTTACTGAAGACACACTGCTCAACATTTGGGAAGAACTCGGCTACAGACTTGATGTGTGCCGTGTGACAAATGGTGCCCACATAGAACACTTGTAAGCTTGTATATAAAACTGTTTGAGTTGCTCTTTCATTTGACATATCATTTATAACTGTAAGGATAATGTAATAAATCTTATAAAGCATTAAATCCCCGATATTCATTTGTGGACACCCTGTACTCTGTACATATTCCATATGCATTAAAAGAGGGCTCTGACTTTTCACTGCCGGTAAACCTATTGGAACAAGGACCTTATTGTCTTGAGAGAGAACAAATACTTGCTGCGGTCCCAGAAGTGACACGAGAGATTCCAAGGACCTGATTGTAGCAGTGCAGAATTCCCCGTCCTTGTGCTTTTTGTGCATCTCGGTTTGTGGTCTTGCTAACTTTACGGGTACGGTGCGTACATACCTCCTCCCCTCTTGAGTGTTAGAAACGCGTGGGAGTATATGAAGATATGTGCCGCTTCGAGAAATTTGGAATCCCATCAACAACAGCCTCTTATGCAGGTCGGACAGAGTGGGACAACTCCTAATCATCTCTGTTCGGCGGGATTCATCAGCAGCGCTGCCATGAATGGCAATGTTAATTATGGTCTCCAAGAGAGCAGGTTGCGAGTCAACCAAAGGGGGCTGCCCAGGGCCAGATCGAGGTTTTACTGTAGCAGAATTGTTTTTCCGACGTTCAGCTTTCTCAAGTTTTACTTTGGCTCGATATTTTTTTGCACACTAGGCACTGTCCCATTTTTTCTTTAAACATTTTTCATCTTCTTTCAATTCTTTCCGTAGGTTTTTTACTTCTTCGTGAACATCCTCTTTGGCTATAGCAGTGTCCCTTGCTTCAGTAAGAACATTTATTCTCCGTTGAAGTAGGCCAAGTTTCTTCGTAAGAGTTTCTTTAGCCGGTTTTCTTGGAAAATTTTTAGTGATGTTCGAAACAATAGTAGACGTGTGTGGTACCGTAGACGGGATGTCTAAGTTGTCCCCAGCTTCCTCATCAGTAGTCTCACTTCACTCTTCATGGGTATCGCTCATCTTTCGTTTGACGGCAGTGCTCTCTCTTCCAGCGACTCCGGCAATCGATCCCATAACAGATGAACACACGGATACAGCATCCGAATCCTATAAACAAAGTGAAAATATATTAAAAACAGGTATTATTGAGACATAATACACATAAATACAGGGTTAATTTTAAATCACCAGCAAGCTCTCGGCCCATTTTCCTATCACTAAAGTAAATAGTGTCTTTTCTTTAACGACTTTTCGAAATTTCATATTTCTGTTTTACATACAAAACTTAAAAAATATTTATTATATCTTTGAAATAAAACAGCAAAAGTGTTTTGCCTTTTACATGACGCTTTGCCAAACCGAAGAAATAAAAATATGACTGATAAGTCATGAAAATTAAGAGTTGGATTCAATTTTTTTTTATGTTACAAAAAATATCCAGTTTAGACAAGTCGTATCACAAATGTTGTTGCTTTTAGTGATAGGAATTACAGGCCGAGAGGTTTTCGGTGATTATAAATTAATAACCCTGAAGGATAGTGTGTTAAACAATAAAGTGCATATAAAAAGGTTTTGAAATCTAATTTTTTTATTTAGTAAAATCGGCGTAAAATTTTCAGATATAATTTATACAACCATCTAGACCTAGACAAACATTATTGAAAAAGTGTTCATAGCTGTTTTTTGTAGAGGTTGGGCCCCGCTGACAATAGTGTTGCTAGCGTGCTTGATGTTTTGATAGGTAGCTAAAAATAAATAATGATAATAGTTTATTTATGAAAAAGCTAAGTTTGGTTTATATATTATATGCCTATGCATACATAAGTGATATATACAATTATATATGTTATTTATGTACATAACAGTAAACTTACCTGCGTAAAATAATTAAGCATTGTTGCTATCTCCTTCGTGGCCTTCACTTTGAACTCTTGTATAACTTCATTTATATGTTCTATAACTTTTCTTTATTTTTTAGTTTTTCTATAGCCGTTTTCCAAATTTCGTTGGCATTTTTTGGTACAGTTGTGCTGGTAAGTTAACATGAGAGCTTTTATAGGCTAAAAACAGCTGATGATGCAAATCTCCTTCTTTTGAGGACATAACGGTATGAACTCACTTTGACAACACTGACAACAGCAATGTGCTTCTGTGTAAACACTAATGAATACTGACAACGAAAACATAATAAACAGTACCTATAATACAGTCAAGGAGTTCCCCGTAAAACATAAATGAAAAGGGTTACCAACTTGGTAGAACAAAAATATAAATGACATACAATACAGTCGAGGGATTCCCCGTAAAACATAAATTAAAAGGGCTACCAACTTGGGAGAACAAAAAATAAAATAACGGACAATACAATCGAGGGATTCCCCGTAAAACATAAACGAAAGGGGTTGCCAACTTGGAAGATTTTAATTCCCTAGTATTTTATTAAAATAAAAAAAGTTACATAATGCGTTGTTCCAATAGCCCCTCCCACATCTGTAACGCACCGTAACGTTTTACAAGACCCCCTCCCCCCCCCCAATTTGCGTTGCGCAATACTTGACCGCCCCCATTCTGGCTTTTAAGAATTCCTACATCCAGCAAATAACTTTTTCATCCCATCCAATAGGTGCCAGTTTGTTTAAAACCGTTTTATGGCTCAATCTGTCAATTGCCTTAGAAAGAACTAGTGCCACACTATCAACTTGGCCTCCCTTGTCCAGATCATCTGAAAATCTTGCTTACAGCCCACCATATGAGATTCACATGAATACTTTTGGCTGAAGCCATGTTGTCAACCTGAAAACTGGTTTCAATCCTCACAGACATTTCCGATCTAGTGGCATACCAACCCCTCCATCCTTTCTACTGTCACTGATGTCAAACTAATTGGCCTGTCATTTTCAACTCAATTACTAGCCCTCCCTTTATAAACCAGCACTGCCATCGCTCTTATCTAATCCTGTGGTAAGCAACAAGACTCCAAACTCATTTTAAATATAATTTGAATGTAAGGTACAATATTCCATACTACAATCTTTAATAAATCTGAAATAATGTTACCTACACCAGCCCTCTTTAAGTATTTTTTGTTTTTGCTTTCTGAGTTACTTCATAATTACCTGTAAATCTATTTAAAATTTTGTAGTTTCCTCATTTATAGCTTTAGGGAGACTCTACTCTGATTCATTCCCTCCCATGATAGGATGATAGTCCCCAGTTGTCTCTTTAAACCAGTCAATCGATACCTCTGCAATTTTGAAATCCTCAGTGACTCCAAAACCATTCTTATTTACAATAGACTGAATACCTTCTCTTCCCCTCAGTTTTGTAATACAGCCATAGGAATTTCTAGATGCATAGTTCAGTGGTCCTCCTGCACCAATAATGTTCTTCATAAACCCATTCTATGCTTCTGTCTTTGGTCTTATTAATTGCTTGTTTAGATGTTTTAAGTATTCAAAACTGCCTTCCTTTCTCTTAACTCTGTTGCGTTCCTGTCTCACCAGCCTCATTAACCTTCTCATCTCCCTGTTGTAGTATGTAGGTTCTGTAGTTCTTTGGGATAAACATTTCCTCGCTTTTTTTATTATCTCCTTAAGATCTTCCGCTGTACATGTGCCGTCGTTCAATTTGTTGAACCTTTCTCAGAAATATCTCTTCAATTGTAAAGTCTGTGCCTTTTTACATATATATAACTATATCCCTCTTCTATTTTGGCCACTGGTTTAGTGAATCTCCTAATATCCATCAGTACTGCACTGTGAGCACATATTCCTACAGTTACTTGGCACCCTAAAATTTCTCCATCAGGCTTTATTAGAAAAATATTCAACATGTTTGTAGTATTTTGCTCTATTACTTGTGTAAAACCTCCTTCCCTTACTAAGGTATTTTCAAATCTGTGTTCCCTCATGTTATTAATCTTATTTTCTTCCCAGTTGACACCTGGTAAATTTAAATCCCCTCCACTTATAACCATTCTATGCTCACCTCTGAACTGTGAATTTGAATTTAGTTTCCTTCCAAGAATCTCATCTCTATAATTCATTCTTCCACTACAGTAACAGCAAATACCCTGATTTTTTTCTACTTTATTACCCCAAAAATCTGCCCCTAGTAACTCATGGTCATGATCTATGAACACTAGAGATTTATAGTGTACTTTTCTGATTAGTTTGAATACCCCTCCACCAATGTTTCCTCTGTCTCTGCGGTACATTCTGTAAACCTTCAGTCTCAATGTCTAGTACCCCTTCTTTTGACCAAGACTCTATCCCTAAGATCACTTGTGCTTCGTATAACTCTATTAAGTTTGCAAATTATATCACTTTGTTTATTATACTTCTATAGTTCACCAACAACGCCCTTGTTTTTGGCTTTTTTGTAATTTCAGTATTAACCTTTGTCTATCTAGTTGTACCCATTTCCGTTTTTATTTCAATAGTATCTGTTTTTTTTTTTTTTTTTTTGCTTTTTTTTTTTTTTTTTTTTTTTTTTTTTTAGCTTTTGTTTTTTTTCCTATAGTGTATTTACAATCAGCATCCCTTCGATCACTTATTTTATCCTCTCACCAGCAACCCCTAACATAAAGAACGCACAGTCATGGCCCCATCATAAGTGGAAATTGGCTCTCTTACAGCTGTAGCTTACAACTCAGAAAGTATTCCCTTCTATTTAGGTGTAAGCCATGCCCAGTAAAACCCCACTTACCAATCATGTTCACAGGCACAACCCCAAAAACAGAGCTAATGTCTCTTCAAAGTAGCATTTCTGTTTCCACGTTTACCCACGTCACAGCATGGTTCAACTATGGCCGATCATAGAAACTTAGAACTTGCATGAATTCCACTCTGGTATGCTGCTCCTACAACCTTTCGCAGGCCACTCACTATATTACAACAAGTATTTCTATCAATACTATTGCCAACATCCCCCACCATTACTACTCTATCATCGTTATTGAAATCTTAAAAAGTTATCCTGTATCCTCTTTAATCTGCCCTAATGTTTCACTGGGTTTGAAAAAGCTTGTGAGCTGGTAACCTGTTCCCAATCCTGCAGGATAGATCCCTCACCTCTCCCATGACTACTACCAAGCAACAGAATATTTTTGTTTGTATTTTTTCCTTCCTATAAGCCTGCTGCACCTTACCTACTCCTATATATATATATATATATACGAGGCTCTCTCCAATCTGACTCTGCTAACAGGGAAAACCTATTTCTCCCCATAATCTCTGGAACTTCTAGTTTCTTCATCCTGTTAAATATATTTCCAGTTTTATCAGGTCCCATCCATCCTTCTCACCCTCCTCACTAAACCCACCATCTCTACTTTCTGCCTCCAAAGACAGAGCCACAACAGACACACCCTCCACTAGCACAGCCTCCTCAGGCATAGACTCTGCAGGCAGGCACAGACCCCACAAGCACAGCCTCCGCAGACACAGACTCCACAGGCAGAACACCTACAGGCTGAGCCTTCAAGGGCTGAGCCTCCACAGGCTGGGCCTCCACAGGCCGAGCCTCAAGGATCCTGATCCTTTCACGCAATCCCCTGATCGTTTGTCCTGCTCTGAAATTTTATCATCCTGCTCTGAAAGTTTCCTATCTTTAAAACAGAGCGGACATTACCACTGGAGAACCTCAATGAATTCGCTTTTTTCCATTGCCCTAAAGTCCCAGTGAAACCACTTTTTACATCCAATGCAATCCAAAACCATTCATCTCACGTCTGCTTCAGGAGCCGCAATTTTCATGCATGATTTTTTCCCAAAAGCATATCTAATGGTACCTTTCAAACGAACCTTAAGGATTAAATTACGAAATTCTATATATCCTAAATTTAATTGATAGTCTAATTAAAGAAAAATTAATCTGCATTTAACTGATTTTTTGATTGAAGTTTTACTTTTCAGTCGCTTTGTTGTAAATAATTACTAGAAGAAAATACTTGAAAGCCAATAAAATAAAACTTACGGTTGTACATTTCAAAATTAACCTGATGATTGCATATTACAGGTCGATACTATTTAGTGCTAATGTGAGAATAATAACTAATCAGTTATTTAGGGGATTTTTTAAATATTAGGTAATTGGAATGTAATGTATTGGAAAATAATTAAAGAACAATAATATATTCGATAGAACAGACAAATGAATTTAATTAATACTTGTAGATTTGTAAACTCAACTGGCTGTTAATTTTTTTATATATAATTAGATTGAAGATATGTAAGTAATAACTAAGTAATGAATTACCTCCTTTTCTAATATCTTCCTATTTTTAACATAATGCCTACACTATGTTGTGATAGTCTCTTCATTTTCGACGCCACTACAATCCCTCCAATGAAACCGTTTCTCACACACTTCGCAAAAAGTTTCTGCTTTCACTAATCTACGGCAATTATGACACTTTCCACTCATAATTACAACTAATTACTAAAAGAAGTTTACAAAGAAACAACAGAACGCGGGAGAAAAGCGTGTTTAACCTAACCTTACAAAAAGACTGCTAAATTAAGACACAGTAATACACTTAACACCACCTATCGAAAAGAGCACTAAAGAATAGCGTAGATAGGTTAACAATGGTCCCGGTGCAAAATAAAAAAGAAATAAAAAGAAATATGAAAAAATGGAGTGATCTTTTTTTTTCTTTTAGCTCTACCAAGTCTTGTGAGGTACTATGAGATTTGCTGGCAGGGGCTCCCTGAGCTTTCGGAGCTCCAATGAGCTGAGCTTGGGGGTCCATCTGGCCTGAAGGCCCAAAATTATTAATTTTTTGCACCGGGGCCCTTGTTGACCTAGCTACGCGACTAATTCGAGCGAGATCAAGACAAAACAGTGTAACTGCGTGTGCTACAGTTTCTGACCGCGAAAACATTTGCGTATGTGATAAACTCAAACTGGAACTATTATCGAAAGAGAAAGTTATCAAATAATTAATAGAAAATGTTGAAAAGCTGACGGAAAAAATTTAGACTTAAGAAAACCGATAAAGAAACTCCGGAAACCAAAATCTGGTCACATGCTGTAAAAAGCAAGGTTAATATATCGTTTAGGTCTAAGCCAAAAACCACGGAAATAAATATTCCAGTAAGAAACTCATTCAGTTTTCTTTAAGAGGTTCAAGATGATTTTAGCAAGGCACCTGTGAAAGTAAACCACATACAAGTGAAAAAAGAGAAAAAAATGGGAGGCAAAAATTAAATACAGCTAAATCGGGAAAAGTTGCTATATATTCAGATGGCTGTGGTTGTGGATTATCATCATGTTTACTGCATCACAATAAGGACATGGAAATATCTTCTGTAGTGAATAAAGGAGATAAATTTTCAGAAGTCATCAGCTTAACAAAGAAATAATACCGCGCACTTGAAGATTTTGTTGTGGTTACTATGGCGTAAGTACTTAGTGAAGTAGAAAATTGGTTTGAGGCAAATTCATTAAAATTAAATTTTGAAAAAACACATTACATTAGGTTTAAAACAAAAAATTATGCACAGCCAGATTTACAAGTAAGCTATAAAAATAACACAGTCTTAGAAACAAAGAGTATAAAATTCCTGGGTATTAAAATAGATGAGAAACTCTGTTGGCATGATCATATCATTTCACTTCTGAAGAAGTTAAGTAGTGCCACCTTTGCTATACAAACACTTTCTCTAATAGCAGATCTAGAATTAACGAAACAGGTTTACTCCTCATCTTTTCATTCAGTGATGTCATATGGCATAATTTTTTGGGGAAACTCTTCACAAAGTAAAAAAGTTTTCATAGCACAGAAAAGAGCTATTAGGATGTTGTGTAGGGTGAAACCAAGAACTTCTTGCAGACAACTTTTTAAAAAACTCAATGTTCTTACAATGACTTCTCAGTATATATATTCTCTAATGTGCTTTGTCATAGATCATTTTAACCTGTTTACTTCTAATTCACAGGTACACAATTTCAATACAAGAAGCAGAAATAACTTGCACAAACCACAAACATCTCTGTCATTAGTACAAAGAGGAGTTAATTATTCTGGTATACATCTGTTTAATAAACTTCCCAAGGATATAAAACAGTTTGCAAGAAAATAAAGATATATTTAAAGAAAAACTGAGAGATTATCTTATTGGTAACTCCTTCTACTCCATTCAAGAATTAGAACAAAATAATTAATTGTATTCAATATGACTTTGTAAACTCGATTGTAAAAATTATGTTTATTTTATTCTCTTTATTTTTCTTTGTAACATACAATTGTTTTTACTATGATTATGACTCATATTGTATGTATGTATATTACCCATGACATGTTTCACAACCCAGAGGTGCTTCCTCAGTAGGGATCCATGAAACAAGATTGATAAAAAAAAAAAAAATTGTTGGTGGTGCGAACGATATTTAAAAGAACGAAGGAGAAAACTTGATTAAATGTTTGAAACTAACATTGCCATCACTAACCCACACCAATTTAGTAATTGTAAATGTGTTCACATTGTAGCGATGAACTAGAAACATTCCTCACTTATATCTGATCT
>JARYHS010005781.1:0-12546 GCA_031002005.1 Vandiemenella viatica
CCTGTGTAAATTTCACACATATCAAGAATTATTTTTCCCAGTTATTTGCCAAATCAAAAATGATGAAAAGTTTAAAAGTAATAAAAATATTGCATTAATATCGAAATAAATTGAAATTATAATTTGAAGTATTATAAATAATAAAAATAGATGATTGTAAAAAAGATACCTGGAGCTGCAAAAAAAAAAAAAAACCTGACTTTGCAGCATAAAGGAACACTTCGACCGCTTGAAACAGCCCATTCTATTGATGTACCTACTACTTCCCATCAAACTTTTGGGGCACAATATCTCGCAAACTAAGCTAGTCACATAAAACCTCTCCAATACGTAACTAAAGGACCTGCCCTACATCATTTACAAGAATTATCAATACTAACTATTTCAAAATCTGGCAATCAATATGTTAAAATGAAGTGAGATTTGTCAGAGATAAATATCACAATAAACCTGTAAAAGGTAGGAAGGTTGAATACCAGTAATGGCACATGTAATGATATGAACCACTCAGTTATAATGGAAGACAAATTGCGCTGGGATGTTTACATTCTTATCGGTAATTTATGGCAGATATATTAGCACGAGATGTTAATATTTTAATGCAGCCATCTTAATTCTTTGTTAGAAATAAAATGAGACTAATTTCACATTTACTTGGTTGTGCCAAGTAGTAGAAACACAAATACACGACAATACATTATAAGAAACATTTTTAACAAAATTTCTGGCATATTTTGACATCTGAGATATGACACGGGTCTACTGAAGATTGCGATTCGGCTACAACCAAATAATATCACTGTAATACTGCTGTAGGCAGTCGCAATGCGTATTATTTTCAAGCAGTAATTCCATTGAAATACAGCATGAACCATTAAATGTACTTCAGAAAGAATTTCTAGTGGAGTCTTGCATTTGACCACCACAGTACTATGATGCCAACTCCAGGCGCAATCGCGATATCCAGTAACTCCTACAACACTAGGAGCTACCAAAACGTAAGCCATAGCTGTAATGTTAACTTCAGTGTAAACTTATTCCTCAACGTCATGGCGGGAACTGCACCACTTTTGGAACCTGCCAGAAACTGGTACTAACCTGTTGAAATTTACATCAGTCACTTCGTCAACATGTCCTCTTCAAGTTTTGCGATCATACATTGTGGAAAAGTCGCTAGAAATTTAATTAAAAATGCCGAAATATGAAAGGCTGAGCAACTGCTAAATGCTTTCAGCACTGCTAAAATAACATAAAAGGAGTAGAACTGAAAAGGCATGAGAACATTACAACCAAGGATTAAATCAACATTTTAAGAGACTGTCACAGATTTTTTCAACGTTGGCGGCATGTAATGGCAGTTCATCATGTCGTATTTTGGTATTTTTAATTAAATTCCTGGCAACTTCTCCGCAATGTATGATCGCAAAACATGAAGAGGACAAGTTGACAAAGCGACTGATGTAAATTTCAACAGGTTAGTAACAGTTTCTGGCAGGTTCCGAAAGTGGTGCAGTTCCCTCATGGCCTTTCTCTTACCTGAAATACAAGTGCTCAAGAATGTGTGTACCAAATTTAAGACCGATAGCACATTTTCTTCTTGGGACCCTCACATTATGCCGGAAATTGACCTCCAATGATGATATTACGCACAATAAAATGCATCAATGACCAGAATAGAATATTAACCAATTTCAACAGATCAGTACCAGTTTCAGGCAGGTGGAAAATGCCCCTCCCATCCCCCATTTCTTTCATCGTTTCAGTTACAGACTGTATAAGTGTATAGCATAAGAGTGTGCGTATACAAAAACATGATATTTGTATATTTTAGTCTACCGAGTTTGCTGCCATGTACGACATTATCTTTATCCAAAAACATTGGCATGGAAGAAATAGTGCTGTAAATTTGACTCTGAAATCTCAATAATGGTAATGGCTGGCACCCAGTCTATGCTCAGCCCTCAAGAAATTAAAAAAACAAGTCACACTGATCTGCAAGTAATTTTTTTAACTGCTTAACGTCTCTTAACAGCGAGGTCTTTAGAGACGGGAAAGGATGGGGGGCAAGAAATGGGAAAGAATTCGGCGATGGCTTTTTGAAGGAAGCGTTTCAGCATTTGGCTGGAGTGATTTGGCAAACCATGGAAAACCCAAATCTGGATGCCCGGACGGGGATTCGAACCGCCGTCCTCCCAAATGCGAGGCCAGAACGCTAACCGTTATACCACCACACTCGGTATCTGCAATTAAAACATTCTAAAGAACTGGTCAATATAACTTTCTTTATTAATGAACTGCAACAATTTCCACACACCATGCCCAAATACTTTAAAAAAAAAAAATCAACTATGTAGCAGAGCAGTCTTGTTCAATGGTTAAGGTGCCTGCTTTCAAATGTTTGTGGTCTGATCCAGGGCTCAAATCCCAGTGGAGGCAGGGAGTTGTGTTCGATAATATCAGTTACATCCAATATCACATTTAACTGTTAAGTCCCACAGGAAAGAAACAGAACGTCGTACCTCAATGGTTTCATATGCCTCCTTTGGGAGTACCTATCCAACCAACCTTGAAGTTGTGGATAGTTTTTCTAAATTACTTGGCAACTGAAATAAAAATTGGCTTAGACTGTAAGCATATTCTTTGATGAAGCCAAGGTGGTTACTAGTGGAGGATTTAGTAGCAAGTGAAAGCAAAGACAACCATTACCACAAATCATTACTTACATTCAAAGGAGAAGGAAAATTTTATTTTGAAAGAGGGAGACCTGGTGAATTGAATAGATTACCTAAGGCGCAATGAACACTTAATACTTACTACTAGAGCAAAAATGTGCATAAATCTGGGGTAGTGGGGAGACTGCCATCTGGACATTCTCTTTACATAACAAATAATCTAAATACTCTATATGATTTTTTTTTTTTTTTGTAACAGTTTAACGTCCCTTTTTAACAACGTTGTCTTTAGAGACGGGAAAGGATGGGGGCAAGGAATGGGAAGGAATTCGGCCATGGCCTTTTGAAGGAAGCATCCCGGCATTCACCTGGAGTGATTTGGGGAAACCATGGAAAACCCAAATCTGGATGCCCGGACGGACTCTATATGAAACATTCGAGCGAAATCATTTACTATTTCATTTCTTAGTGGCTCATTACAGTATACCTGAAAGGACGAGCGAACGAAGACATTAGTTCAATACAGCTTCACAAATCATAAAAGCGGTATTTTTTTCAACCGTACTAAAAAGTATTTGTTACTGCAATTGTCGAAGTATCAGCAAAACATTAACGATCAAAATAAGGCGGAAGCTAACACACGACACTGAACCATGCGCGTTTCTGCTACCAAAACTTACATCCAATTCCATCCAAGCAAGTTTGTGAATTATTCACAAATTAAAACATGTGTGATAACCAATTTAAAAAACTCAATATAAAGTTTTTAGTATACTCACATCTTCTTTTTAACGCCCTTCTTCCCTCCTTTCGATAATCCCTTATTCTTACCAACAGCCATGATTTCTACTACAACTGGAAGGAAACTAACCGGATATTACGTACCAAGACACACGATCAATGAGGTGATGTCGAACAGAGATGCCTCACCGCCGAGCACCAGTTCCGATGTTGCCAAGGTATAAAATAATGTAATACCCCATATTTTGTTGGAGTAATTGACAAGTTAATACCAATAAGTAATTGTTACTAGTAAAAACCATAAAATTATGATTGTTTGATATTATTCTTGCAAATGTATCTGTTTGCTTCACGATTCATTTCTACTTCTCTCATTAGAAAGGTTCAACTAAATCTCTATATGAATAGCATTCAGCTCTTTCAAATTATATGAACAGGTTTTCATGTTGGTAAATTATTGAATTTGTAAAATATCTGTTGACTTGTAATAAGTAAAAATGCGACAAAAATTCTTCGTATTAGTGAAGTCGATATTTTTCAGAAACCAGAACTGTACTGGTATGAACTATGAACACAGATGCACCTTCGTATAAAAAAAGTGAAAATGTGTTTATATCCTTTGTTTTGACACTACATCATATATTTTCGGGTATTGTAGATATGCCGTGGTAGTATTGTTATCACTGTAAATTGAATACTACACTAAGATGAACCTCCAGTCATTATTTCAGGATTTTAATCCAAGGTAAAAGTTGGTTCTTTGTTCTGCTGGTACTTGCCTCATTCATGAATATTTTCAAAATTAATTGATAATAGTTATACGACTTTAATGCAGTGCTACATATTGCTTTTTATTACAGCAAGTTTCTGGTTCACGTTTGTTTAATGGTTTTTACTGCATTGTTTGCTTTGCGGTTGGATGGTACCATCATCTGGAGCTACTGGACTGTGTTTATACCTATATGGTTTTGGAAGTTCATGGTCATATCAGGTGCTACCGTTGGCAGCTATGTATGGTGGAGGTACCCACACTTCAGGTATTCAGCTATTTTGACTGTTCCAACCAGAATGTTTGTTGCTATTTTTTTAGCATTATTAAAATGTCATAAACAATAATTTTTTTAATTTATATTGCTGGACTGTACATAATATGGGGTCTGCCGGAGATCGCGATTCCGCTTCTGCCCCAACTAATGACAGCATAATACTGCAGTATTCAGTCACAATACATTTTATTTACAAGCAGTAATAAGGTTGTAATACACACTTGATCATTATTTTTAAGCAGTAACAGGTTTGTAATACACCCTGGACCAGCATAAAACTATTTCTAATGGTATCTTGCTTTTGACCATCGCAGTATTATGACGCCAATTCCTTGCGGAGTCATGATCTGCAGTAATCCCATAATGTGTACAAAATCCAATGTCTCACTGACCCAGTACTTCATTGTTTTTTAAAAGGCTGGAGGGAGAAGCTTATGTCCACTATAAGGCTATGCTCATTAGTTTGGCTCTGCACCTAATTTTGCTCATGTTTGAGCTTCTTGTTTGTGATAAACTGGAATCTGATAGACATCTGTGGATTCTTGTCTTCATCCCTCTAATATTCATCTCAATTGTATCAATTGCTGTCTGCATATGGGCTGTCAAGCATGATCGCTCATTTGAGGTAAATATAATTTCACTTATTTTTTTGTTGATTCTTGTTTCTGTGTTATTTTATTGGTGCTTTTGCTTGTTCACAGTTGGAACTTTTCTGTTCTGTCAACATTCTACAATTTATTTTCTTGGCTCTAAAATTGGACGGATTCATATCATGGAGCTGGGAAGTTGTTTTTGTACCACTCTGGATTTTAATGTGTCTTTCATTGGTTGGTGTTTTATATACCATTATTTTTGCTGGCATATTGCTTCGAGCTCCTGAAGTCAATCCACAGCAGAGGCGAACCTCTTTCAATTCAGCATTGGGCTATACATTTCTTGTTATACCAATACTTATTTTTCAGGTAATTGGTTTTAAATTAAATTTTCTGTTTTATACACTTGCCCTTGTGGTACCTATTTTATTTGTTTTTATATGCTCAGATACATTAAATACAGTTTCACATAATTCAAGGGTAATTATTTTTGCAGGTGTTGCTTGCTAATAAATTAGATGGTGCAATTTCTCTAAGTTATGTTGGTGTTGTTTCTCCTTTGTTCGTTTCATACTGCACGCTGATTCTAATGTCATTTGGTGCAAAAGGAGGTAACAGATGTAAGTATTAAAATAAAACTGCCAGTTGATTTTAAGAATAGCATTATTTCATTTGTCAAATTGCTGATTTATTCGCTAATTAACATTTTTTCGCTATAATACCTTACTTCCCACATCATCTTAGCATATGCCTTTGCTTGCAGCATAAACTTTCCTCAATATATTCCTTCATTTAGTTACCTCCTCTTATGAGGTTGAAAGGTTTTCCATCTTTAGTATTTTTATAATAATAATATTTAATTAAATTGCAATGGAGCGCACGCTCCGGTGGCAATATCCCTATACACCCATCTTCTCCCTTTCCTGCACCCACCTACATTTGCCCTCTGCAAATTTTTGCTTTAAATTCTTTAAATTTTTTTGGTAAATTATTCATCATTTTTCTTGGTAAGTTACTCCAATACCTGAGACCCTTACCTAAAAAAGAAAACCTTCCTACACCCTTGTGCCTGAAATCAAGTGCCAGCTTGTGGTCATGGTCATCTTTTCCCTTCCATGCACTACTTTTCATACCTACGCCAATATCTTTCCATGCCTCATCACCAATATATGACTTGCACATTCCCATGACCCTCTTCACTCTCCTCCTGTCTTCCAATGAATCCCATTCCAGCTCTTTTATCATATCTGTTACTGATTGCATTCTGCGTTAATTTCCAGAAACAAATCGAGCAGCCCTTTTTTACACCCTCTCCAACTCCTGTATTTGATACGCAAAATGTGGGTCCCATACTACACTACCATAGCCAAACAATGGTCTGACCAAAGTTTTGTAAATCAATTCCTTTACTTCTCTCGTACATCCCCCCATCACTTTCTCCAACAAGTGCAGAATTTTGAAACATTTTCCTATCACCTGTCCAATGTGTCCTGCCCAGTTAAACTTGTTAACAAATGTAATGCCAAGATATTTATGTTTCAAGTCTTCAACAAGCAATTCTTTCCCCACCTTATACAGGGTGCGGCAGCATAACCTTTTTTAAAATGCGCGTCGTTCAGTCGGTTGATATCGTAGCGCAGCGCTAGTGGTCTCGTTCGAGAGGCGTGACTATAAAGTTTTTTCCCGACACAGTTCAGTCGCCATCATGCTTTGGAGCAGTGAGAAGCGTGCGTTTGACGTTGAGGCCTACTTTTCGGTCGGATGTTCTGTGATCGCAATCCAGCGCGATTTTCGGAATCGCTTTAATTTAGCCCCATTGGTCCCTGTCCCGAACCCGAAATCAATTGTTACGTGGGTCGCTACTTTCAGACAAACTGCATTCCCCCAAAGTCACAGTGTAGTGTGTAATTTCCTCAGGTGGAATTATTGGTCCCTGTTTCTTTGAGGAAAATGAAGTCACAGTGACAGTGAATTCGGACCGGTATGTAACCATGTTACAGGAATTTTTTTTCCCACGGCTAGATGAGTTGGACTTAGGGAACACTTGGTTCCAACAAGACGGTGCAACGGCACACACTCCAAGAACATCGATGGCTGTTCTGAGGGAACACATAACGCCTGCTATGCTGGCAGGAGTCATGATAAACACCAGAAATCGGTTTACTCAATGTGTGCAGAATGGGGGATGTCACCTACCTGATTTGATCTTCAAAACTAATTAAAATGAAACTTTATGTGTGTGCCTATATTATAAAAAACAAATAAAATATTTCTGATTCATACAATGGGTTTTATTAAGTTTTGAAAAAAGGAAGTTACGCTGCGGCACCCTGTAATTGTAATCAACCTTTAGTTTTTTATTTGTGTATCTAATAAGCTAACTCTTCTTTGCATTTATCTTCATCCCATGTTTATCAGCCAAACTAGATATCCTTTCCTGAAAACAAAAAACCTTCTTCAGTTTATGGCTGTTTATCATTTTCCTCTGTTTCCAACTATTATTTACTTGTCTGATAAAAATACAAAGAAAGAACTATACTACTATTGACATTTATTAACCATTGAATCTTGCAGAAAAACAGCATATGGGAACAAAAAGTTTTTTAAGTATTTTTAGCTGAATGATTACACAGTTTTAGTGTTGGTTTTCTTTTTCTGTCAACTCCTTTCATTAGCTTTGGTATATGTTTATATCTCTTGCTGGCCTCTTTAGTCTTTCTATTTGGCATATCTGTAGTGGCAGATCAGAAGTTACAAAATAAGGATCATATAGAAAATAAAATCAAAAGTTTGCAGTTTTTTGGATTTTAAGTTATTTATTATAGTAAAATCATTGGATAATGGTGACAATGAAACTGTCAATAAGCAAAGAAAATATCCTGTCGCTTATCACAGATGAAAGCAGAATGACCAGATAAAACAGAAAAAAGTTGTGTTGTCTGTCCGTCTTGCTTTCATTTGTGGTAAGTGACAGATTATTTTCCCTATCCTATATTATTTTTATAATAATATAATGTTTAACTAATATTAATAATGAAAGTGAAGATTATCATTATTCCCAAAAAGTAATAATATTATCTGTAGAAATCCACTGTTTATTTCTAATTATTTGATAATTTATACTTTTATTTCTGTCAAATCCAAAGTAATTCTTATATGCATAAGAATTTAATTTTCAGGGTGGTTTGGCATTCGGAAAGACTTCTGCCACTTTTTATTGAGCTTGTGTCCATTTCTGCAAGAGTACGCGAATATCGCGTACAGTATCCAGAGTGACGACGGTTCTCGTGGTACCAACGCCAGCACTAGTAGCTCCAGCGATGCCTCTGCCACTGACTCAAAGCCAGAGAAAAGACTGAAGAAGCCCGAGCTGCTAAAACCAGTAGTGCCTGTCGTGTCGATAGACATGCCGGACTAGCCGAGTTCAAATCACAGACACTTAACAGTGCTTTGTTAATACTGACTTTTAATTGTTGGAATCGGTAGATGAAATACTACTGTCTCAGAATATTTATTTTGCGATGGAAGAATTAGAAGCGCAATAAGGTGCTAAGTATTACTTAATTTTTACTTTATTTAAGTAAGTGGACGCCTTTTAACATTAGTATTAAGTTGAAGAATTCCTGTATCTGCCCATTGGGTGAAATTTTAAGTGGCATGAAGGACTATTTATTCTGTTTTACTAACTCTTTTTTATTGTGACTTTTTAAATTTCACTGCTTGTTATTTGCATAACATCAGAAAATCATACAATGTCTTACAGCAATATGCAATTGATAAATATCATCAGGGAACCTTTGTTTGGTGTGACTTGTATAGCGGGAAAAAATCATGAAAATAATTTTTAATCATGGACTTTTACACAAATTATTGTACTTTCTTTACTTTATTTTTTTTTTCTATACAGAAAGTGGACACAAAGGATAGAAGGAATTGTATAGAATCCTGTTCTCTCTTTCTCTCTCTCTCCAATAGTTGAAACATACTTCATCTCATGTCATAGGTTAGATATTAAATTTGGTACTTTATTTTAATGGATTGATTTGTTTCGGTTGCAATATTTGGCTGGCACAACTTTTGTCATAAAATGGTTGTTGCAAATTTTTGGCATAGAAACCATACTTAAGTAGATGTCCTCAATTATCATTTGGATGGAGAAAAATAGCTCTTATTAATAGAATTTGAATCTTAAGACCTTCTTTTAAATATGATCACTGCAGCATTGAGTGCCCACATGTATTAACGCAGTGAATGACAGAATTTGTGAGTGGGACAATGTCGTTTTCTTCTTCTTTCCCCCCTTTGTTGGCAATATGTATATATTCAGTTGATTCATTCAGTGGTAACTTCAGTTTGGGGTTAATGTGGACCATTGGCTGGACAAACATAATTTCTCGCAGTAAACAGTGAAGGCTACTCTGCTCCATGTGACTAACTTAATTAAATTCTCTTACAGTCTGCATAATGATGCTTTATACTTCCTGTCACATTTAGCCTGCCAGATTATTGGTGCTGGCTGCTATTGGCTACAGATCATCTTCCCTTCTGTCCTGGCCAAAACAAATATCTGTCTAATTATGTAAGTCTGTGTGTGTGTGTATTTAGAACACATTAAAATTACTGTTTTATAATATTTTTATCATCTGGCAGTAATATATGCTAGTGGTTTGTTACTTTTCTACATTTCTGATATCAGGATCCTTTTGTACAAAAGACAATGAGTCTTTTTATTTATCACCAATAGTTTTTATATTCTTTTAGCAAGGAATCCATAACAACAAGGTTTGGGGGTCACCAACTGACATAGCTGGGCATAAAACCGTTAATCAACGAAGTTAACAAAATTGAAAAATGTAACTTTTGAGTTAACCTAAAAAATCGTTAACAGTCTTCTTAACTTCCGTTAAATTGAGCTACCATCAAATTTGGTTTATTACATTGGTAGTTGACATATTTGGTTTGTTTGAATTGCGCGCCACTTCACGCTCAACCGTTCGGCGAGTCGGATGGCAAACGAATTAGGTAATACGATGGTTGAGTGTGATGCATATACAACTGTTATGCTGGGTGTGAGCAGGAAAGCTACAGATTTGGAGAGTTTCTATTTTACATTTGCAAACCGGCACTCACTAATCGTTTCTAATTTGATATTTTTATAATCTAACTTTTTTTACTGCCAGGAAAATATCACTTTTTAGTTGGTATTGGTTTGGTGTTCATTTATGAAATATATTATAGTGACATTTGTTACATGATTACGTCGTGGAAACTGAACTCTTGAATCCGTAAGTGAAAGCAGCAACGCTAACAATAGCAACGAGAGTATTAAATCAAGACTGGGAGAACAATTGATTCATGAATGCAAACTGTGTTTGCCTAAACTTTCTACAGTCAAGGTTCATGTGTGTAGTTTTAATAATCTTAAACAACATATGAAGAGGATGCATATATCCAAAGATGAACAGTTTAAAGAAAAGGTATACGCAGAGCCAACTCGGGGAAAAACGAAAAACCATTTGGCACCATAGTTACCGGCACTGTCATATTCCAGGCTGGTGCGGCCCGACGTATCGTAAACCTTTTCCTTGCCAACATCATTCCAATACACGTTGAAGAATACGATACGTTTGAGAAGTTGATTAAAACGTTGAACCCTGTTAAAAACTCAATTCCTAGAAGGACATTGGGTGGACGTAGTATTGATTCGATTCATGATACATACCACCTTGGTACTGCTTGCAGTAATACCTGTTGCAATACATAAACATCAGTTCTACATTTGGATGGTTAACTTTAACTTGCATTAAATTTGTAAAAATGTAACGCTTTAACGACTATCAAAGTTAACTTTTTTAAGTAGCGAATTAACAATTAACGAAGTTAACTTTTCGATTAACTGTGCCCTCCTATGCCAACTGAATTCCTCAAGTTGTAAGCTTGTTTTGTAGTACTAGATCAAGTAACAAGCATATTGCAAACATTAGCAAATTGTTTGATTGAAAAGGATTTCTGTTCGTCAGTACGAACAGGGATTCAGACCAAGACTGAGCCTACCAAGGATGAAGGTGAGCCAGTAATGGATACACATAGAAGAAAAAAGCAAAGCAGCATGAATTTTTGAGCAGAATCCTCATTATTTGTTCATCCTTTTTTTTCACTCACTGTTCTGTTGTTCTTTACATATCATCACATTGATATCAGTGATGTGAACAACCTGCTAATGGCGGGAATGATAAAATTGGACAATTTGTGTTCCTAAAGATGTACTTTTAAGTCAGTCCCACTTGCTGTTTGTTGCTCAAGCAGTGTAGCAGTGTTTGAAATCATTGTAATACTGAGAATTTGAATATATAAAAGTCTTGAATTATGTGTGAAGACTATCTCTCTAAATCAATTCATAATGCATTGATTATCTGGAGCAGTTGGTACACTAGTTGTGAAATATTGTGAGCGAGAATCGCTAAACTCGCTTAATCATTGACTGGTCAGCCGAGAGAACGTTGTTCAATTAGTGACATCAACATAGCAAAAAATGTTCTCACTTTTTTTAAATTCAAGTACATTGAATGGTTCCCATTTTTTGTTTGGATTGTTAAATAAGTTTTCATTCCCCCCCTCCCTCTGTCCCCACATTTGTTTCAGTGTGGAGTATGCTGATTTGAACAAAAATAGACTGTTATTAAGTTTTCAGTTTAATTTCTTAATTGTTTCATTTGAAATTTTTGTATATTTGAGAAGGTTTTTACTGAAGAAAAACTGGAGAAAGGTGTTCTAACATATTTTGAAGTTAATTTTAACTAATAGCTTAGCCAACAATCAACAAATTGTATACTATTTGTTGTTTAAATTGCAATTGCAGAGCTGTGGAACAGTTTGTGATTTCTTTCATACTATGCCTCCTCTTTGGTAGGAAAATTTTGCTTATAGTGAGGAAGTGAAAAAGTAATAAAATGTATTCTAAAATGCCTTACTTGCGCACAGAATTAGAACTAAGTAAATGAGAGATCCAGGTCCTGCCAATTATGTCTAAATCACTTTGCTGTTTTACTTTCTGTTGTTTACTCATGCTTAAATGATCATAACATCTGGTTGACAATGATCTCTTTGTTTATTTAAAATTGTAACTAAAATGGAAGATTTGAAATTACATTTGTTTGACATAGGCACATTAGTTCTAAATTCCATAATTTGTTTTAAAAAAAATTAAAAATATGAATAGTATAGTTCAACTTATACTACCAACATGTGATCACATACAAACCAGATAGTAGGCTGTAAAACAAGGTGTTATTATTATTTCAGATTGGAGACCATCTGCACTTCTATCATTGAGAAAGTAAAACGAAAAAGTTGATCATTTGACACTTTGACATTTAATTGTTAATTATGTCTAAATACAATAAACAGTATGTCCATTCTGGGTAGAGAGTTACTTTAAAATTTCACTTTAGAAATGTAATTCAAAGTATCGTACAGAGTCGGCTGTATTATTTG
>JARYHS010005782.1:0-26071 GCA_031002005.1 Vandiemenella viatica
TAGTGATATCAATCTGTGTATAATAGCCGCAAAAATATCTACTTCACGAAAAAATAACAACTAGTTCTGGTCTGCACAAGACCACATTCTGTTCAATGCAGTCACTCAGTTATACCAACGCTTCTAGTTCCAAATAATACTACTGCAATGTACGCTGAAGATAAAATTATATAAAATCCACACAACGACGTCCATATGGCAAGAAATTTTCTCCAGGAAGCTATAGAACTATAGATATTTTTTTTTTTTTTTTTTTTTTTTTTTTTTTTTTTTTTTTTTTTTTTTTTTTTTTTTGCTTATAGCTTTACTCATCGTCGACGTCGTGTTCATTGCAGGCGGGAAAGAACTGAGGTAAAGGAATGGGAAGGGATTTGACCAAAGTCCTTTCAAGCAATTATCATGGCATTCACCTCAAGTGAATTTGGAAAACCAAAATATGAAAGCTCAGGCAGGGATTCGAACCCACGTCATCCTATATGTGAGGTCAGAACGTTACTGATCACACATGCAAGGATAAATCACTGGCACATTCAATTAAACCATGAGCATACAAAAATAATTACAAATTTACCAAAGAATCACCTCCAGAAATACATTATGCTAAATGGCATACCATGCAGTCTAGACGATCAATCAGTTAATTACTACGGAGTGGATCTTTATCTATGGTTAATGAAGAGTTGATTGACATTTATAGTTTAAAATGAGGGCTGAGATAGATTCCTTCGAAACAGCAACAATTGTGACTTCTTTTACATGTCTGGAAGCCCAAGAAGTGTTTATTTAAAAAGTATCTTGACTCACAAATTAATTTAACACATAATATGGTTATCTTTTTTGTGTTTTGTTCTTGGCACAAAATGACCCTCCTGAGTGTTAAAAGGTCAAATATATTCTGTGAATGTTTCTTAAAGTAAATTAAAAACAATCAAATTATAATTGCCCTGTTATTATTATTATTACTGTTACTACTGTTAATATTATCTTATTATTACAAACAGCTTAGTTTATAGCAAATTTTTCCTAGTGTATCATATTGGCTGACATAAATGATGTCAATATATGTAATATATAAATGAAGATATATTAACCTCCTAAAGCAAAAACTGGAAAAGTAAATAAACAAAACAATCCTAATTCTCTCACAGTGCCTTAGGCTGGCCGTCCAGTGGACGCGAATTCGCGCGAAAATTCTTCGCGCGAATACACGCGAATACGCGCGAAGAGATCGCTCCAATCCAAACAAAGGTAATTTAATGTGACTCCGTCCACTGCGAGCGCCTGAATCGCGCGAACTTACGCGAGGGCGACGAGATCCAAAAACTTTTGGATTTGTTCGCGCGAACTCTGTGTTCGCGCGACAGATATAGACAAACTGGTTGCTCTTGTTCTAGAAAGAGACCATTAGTAAGATCAAAAATTATCTTATACTACCAAAGAAATGTCCAAATGAAGACGTGAGAAGAAATTGGAACAGAAATGAATTCACCAGGTAATTAATTATATTACTTATTCATTTATATAAACAAAATGCAATGTTCAATATCTATTATTTTCACACATTATAGGCTTTGTTTTTTGCTTACTGTCATCAATATCTCTACTGGTTTGGTATGATGGGTGTTAGATGATTAAATAGAAACTTCCGGACAACAATTACGGAAACAATACAAATCAGACAAAACCAAAAATTACGGGAAATCGTCAGTAAACGTTTTAAGTGAAAATATAAAATATAAAGAAGCATTCAGCAGCATATTTACAAAATAAAACGCTTTCAAACATTCAAAATAATACTCATAACATCATAGGTCGCATAATATTCTTAATTGCATTCCTTTAACCAATATTCCTTGCACTGTACTGCTTTTAATACAACAGTCATTCAGTTCATTTAAAACACTTTCATCCATTCTCAATGTATTTAAATTTACTATTTTAATATGTTTTTCATCTCTTTACTTTACACTGGTTTTTACTGAAGAGAAGATGTGAGCCTAGAATTTAGCTGATCTAGGACATATACTTCGGTATCTACTTTTATTCTTTCTCCATTAAAAAATTAAACAAGTATGTAGTAAGGAGTTTTTGTTCTTATTTCTTTTGTTATAGTCGCTGACATTAAGAAGAAATGGAAAGGGTTGAGAAAATATTTGGAAGAAAAATCCGGAAAAGGCGAAGTCTCAAAACAGTGGCCCTATTTCAACCAAATGGTAAACTTCTTTCTTTTGGCAAAAATATTACTCATCAATTCCTCTACCCTTTCTGTAGTTCTTCTTCTTGCTATAATTGTTGATTCCAATGCGTATAATTCCAACAATTGAGAGAAAGGCATTGCTACTGTTCTTTCTGGCACAAACAACAGAGAACTGGCTACAGAATCGCGCGAATCTGCTTTCAGTGGACGGGGTGTCTTCGCGCCAACACTGTTCGCGCGAATACAAGTGTATTCGCGCGAACATTTTTCGCGCGAATACGCGTCCACTGGACGGCCAGCCTAAAGAGCAGGGGGTGTAGGGGAAACACTGGGAGTTATGGTCATTGGAATGAAATGGTAAATAAACTGACACTAGAACAATTTATGTACATTCTGATTACAATTAATATTTACTTTAAATGTGATAAAGGTTTTCTTGAAAACCAAAGTTAACAACAAAAAATAAAAAGAATACTTGAAACAAAAAATTAACAATTAAAAATATAGATTTAAAATCAATATAATTACAGAGCACAAAGCAATTCTTAATAATATATATATTTGAAAATAACCATCAACACAATGATGTTACTAGATACAAATCAAAAATGCAAAATAAAGCCACCAATATTATAATTACTGGGTATAAAGTAATTCATTAAATAATATACTTTTGAAAATAACCATCATCACACTGATGTTGCTAAATATAAAATGAAAACACGAAACAATTTGAGTAAACTTAAATTTCCATGCAGTGTTAAAAAGTTATTAGACCTTAATGTTCTACCTCCAAAAAGCAAACATGCAAAAAATAATAATAATAATAATAATAATCAAAAATGTTCTGACATTCACACCGCTATATTCAATGATTATTCATACATTTCAGATTCAGCCAGATGTCTATCACTCTCCTCCAACCAGAGTGGGTCCAAAAAATCGGGATTCTAACAACTTATGAACTAACTTACTAAATAACATATGAACATTACTCACACCTCATTTAAAATATACTTATCAAATAACTGCAAACAATTATTTAATAAAATAATAACTGCTATAATAAATCATTGGAATAGTGTCTATTATGCAATTGTTTTAGTCAGTACTTACTCTAGTTGTATGAAACTGCATTTCACAAAAACAAATCCATTTTATAGTATTACTGGATATAATTAATCATAAAAAATTAAATAATATAAAGCACCTGGAAGATATATTAGCCATTATATAAAAATAATACTTCATCATCCCATAATTCTTAATTTAATCTTATGTCAAATAACGCTAAAGGCAGTAGAAAGAAATTATTTGGCCAGAACAAATGTTGAGACAGAAGTTGAATCCACATGAAAAAATCTTATTACCTACATTTGATTAAATATTTTCTCTGACAAACCTTGAAGAAGCAAGATATTAATTTGAAAGTATTAACTGCTTCATTTCAAATTCCTGCAGACGCCAAAATGATTCCTTTCACAAATACATAATAATTACTTGACAATTGATATTTTCAGAACACAGTTGTACCTGAATGAACACGAGGCTTTTCCGCACATCTACCAGTGGAATGGTAATTTATCTCAGTGTTACTTCTAATATATTTTTAGGACACTATAATGAACACACTTATGATATTTAAGGTTACCAGAACCTGTTAAATATTACACACAAAATTAAAAGAAAGTTGGCTCACCTAAACCAATTCTATCGTATCTTAAGAAATTTCCTCACTTTGTAAAGGATTTTACTCAGAATTCATAAGAAAATCAACATTAACGTAAAAAATGTTTTTACTAGCCCGATGATATCAAGACAGAGTAAACTATTTACCATAGAACGCAAAAGTAAATTGATATTCACTTTACTGAACAATCTTACACCATTTAAGAGTTCCATTATCACAGACTATGTAAAAGTCATTTCACTAACTCCACAAGAAAATTATAGTTCACCTAAATAAGTTCAATTTTGCCTTTTACAAGTCCCAGACTTCGTAAACACCTGCCAACAAAGTTTCCCACAAAATGAGCGATCCTCCAACGGCCTGCAAGATGCACACTACTGAAAAGATATTTAGAATTCCTCTCAATAAAAACGACGTTTTTCCTATTGAACATCCTTAGGTTTTGCAAGCTTCCAAACTTCAATAAAAGATTTACAATACACCACAAGAAACTTGCCGTTAATATAACTGAATCAGCTTATGCTTTTTAAAGTCATAAGACTGTGTAAAAGATTTTCCACAAATTTCACACGAATATGGTCGCTCACCCAAATGAATCCGCTTGTGCCTTTTAAGACTCCCAGACTCTGTAAAACATTTCCCACAAACTTCACAGGAAAATGGTTGTTCGCCTAAATGAATCCGCTTGTGCTTTTTAAGATCCCTTGATTCTGTAAAACATTTCCCACAATTTTCACAAGAAAATGGTCGTTCACCTAAATGAATCAGCTCATGCTTTTTAAAACTGCCAGCTCTGTAAAACATTTTCCACAAACTTTACAAGAAAATGGTCGTTCACCTAAATGAATCCGCTTATGCTTTTTGAGATACCTTGATTGTGCAAAATATTTCCAACAAACTTCACAAGAAAATGATCGTTCACCTAAATGAATCCGCTTGTGCGTTTTAAGATTGCCAGATTCTGTAAAGGACTTCCCACAAACGTCACAAGAAAATGGTCGTTCACCTGAATGGAACCGCATATGCTCTTTAAGATATCCATAACGTGAAAAAGATTTTCCACAAACATCACAAGTAAATGATCGTTCACCTGTATGAATCCGCATGTGATCTTTAAGATGTCCAGAACGTGAAAAAGATTTTCCACAAACATCACAAGAAAATGGTCGTTCACCTGTGTGAATCTGAATGTGAACTTTAAGGTGTCCAGATTGAGTAAAAGATTTTCCGCAAATTTTACATGAAAATCGGCGTTCACCTAAGTGTATCCGCTTGTGCTTTTTGACGTCATGAGACTGTGTAAAAGATTTTCCACAAATTTCACATGAAAATGGCCGCCTAACTAAATGATTCCGCTCGTGTTTTTTAAGACTACCAATCATTGTAAGAACTTTCCACAAAATTTACAATAATATGGGCCTTTATAAAAATGAATCCCCTTTGGTCTTTTATGATGCACAGAGGGAATCAAAGATTTTCTCCAGAGTTGACAATAAATGGGGATTTCACCAAAATGAATCACCTGATGTCCTTTTATATGATCATGATTTGTAAACGCATGATCACACACTTTATAATGTGAAGGATCACTTGAATCTATTTTCTGACACTTCTCTAAATAGAAAGAAATGTTTAAAGATTCTTCGCTTATTTGATTTACAGGTGGTTGTTTATCAGACTGACTTATTTCAATGCTGTGTTTGTATTTTAATCTCTTGCTGTAGCAGTTCCTAGAAAACTGTTTCTCTTCCATGTGGTTTTCCAAACACTTAGTCGCAGGAATTTGCTTCTTATAATTGGGAATGTAACACTGACCATCGTAATAATATCTAGAAATAAAAATAGATAGTCATGTTGATGTTGGATGATAACATGTTAGAGAAATACATTCAAATACAGCTTTAAAATGATGGTACTGTTGATTTGATAACTTGTAGTTACAATGTACTTATATGTTACAAGAGGTAATAAACCAAAACATAAAATAAACCATAACACACCAGTAACAGTATTTGGTTTCTATTTTTTTATGAATTACTGTTCATTGTATTTTTTCACTTTTCCAATAAATAGTATAATTTTATGAATTATTTAATAATATAGACATGTTCCTGCATAGTTCCTCTGCTTAGCTACCAAAATATTTTTCATTTACACTAGAAACAATGTTGTGGAATAATAAATCCAAAGGAACAAATTGTGTATGACAAAGAAGAAAAACCAAAAGATTGGAAGCATACCTTTCAGTTTTATATACTAATGAAGACTGTAGTGCATAAATATCAGAAAGGAAAACAGATGTTAATGAAAATTAATTAGGATTGTTTAGTAGACCATATTTTGAGAGATATTTCATAAAGCATTGCGACATCTAAAAGAGAGGAAAGCCCCAGGATATGATTGAATTTCAACTACACTTATTAAGAAGTAAGACAATGGGCTTATAGGTTGTCGCATGGGCTTTCATTACAAAGACGTTCCGTTGCTTGCTGTTGGAACCTACCTTGGCCACAATCCTTTGGAGATGTGACGGAATGTTCATGGTGCCCTATTTCTGCATAAAGTAATCTCAGGTGTTATAGACTGCCCTAAAATTCTTATACATGTGTATTTTCGTTGTCCGTCTGTTACACGGTTGAGAGAACTATTCGGTCGTAGACATCTGCGCATAAACTATGAGGCTAGCAGTGCCATAGAAAGGATTCAGAGACTAGGTAACAGAATACCTCCTGAACTTGATTTTTTCATTGACAGTGTTGCTGTTTTCATGCGTGTAGTCTTACGTGAGTGGAGTCAGCAATGATGGACTTAGTACAGTCACTGTCTTTTATTCCACGTAATAATTTTTATTTTTCTGTTGTTGTATGTTGAGTCTTATTATTAGTTTTTGAATAATTAATAATTTACTCTTGTGTAATTATTTTTCTAGGTTTAGTAATATTATACTATACTTGGTATTTTTGTCATCTTCTTGTTTTCACTGTAATTATTTGTTCAAAAATAGTGATAATTGTGTTTATAAGTAGGTATTATAAGATATATTAATGTAAAATGGGTTTTCCGTTGGAATAAATAAAAAACTTACCAAACTGGTATCATAATTACCAATAAAAGTGATTACTAATTTTCGGAAAACGCTGAAAGAATTTACTAAAAAATAAATTAATTAGGTACAATAAAGGGAAAAAAATGTGTTTCTAGTGAAATTGCCATATCAATTATATATAAAATTGATTTGCGTTTACCTCTGCTCCAATGGTAAATTATATTTCGTAAGTTTTCTTTAACTTCGTATTATTATGGAAAAGATAATAATAATAGGTCAAATTTTCAAGTAAAAATCTAACAACAGAGGAGAAAGGTTTTTATTAAAATAATAACTGCAGATTCACTGTAATTTCGTAACATTTAATAATTAAGATAAAGTAATTTTTTTCAGATCTATAATTATTTAGTTAGTACATTAAGCAAAACACACGAGTACAGTCAGCAATTTACAATTAGTTACAACTAAATGTATTCCTGTAGTACAAGTAACTTTTAAACTCTTGAGACGATTGCTATATCTTCAACGTTTAATATTGTTTGAACATTTTTGCTACAGTATCAGCTGATTTGTGGTGTGGTTTTGGCTGTTGTTCACTTAGATTTGTCGCGTTCGATGTGAAGACAATAAACGTTCACTTCATTAAAAAGAAAAGAGGTATGTATGTAGCTGCTGTGTGTTTGCGATGTACGGTGTAAGCGATCTATATAACTGCGCAGACAGTTAACTTTCTGATGTACTGAATGTTACTTAGAAACCACTTTGTTAGCGCTGGTTAAGAAACTGAAGTGAGCAATATTTATACATCTACAGTACTAAACTCATACTTGTTCATTTGATGACGGTTTTGTCATGTAATCATATAAAATATTTCTTTCAGAAAACCATAACCTTTGATGAGTAGTATTAGAATATGTTTGTTCCTGTGGTGATACTGTGGTCACTACTGTTTCGGCTGTAGATGGACATGTGACTTTTCAGTTGGTCTGTATTGTATCTGATTACTAGCAGTCACTTAGTTTGCTTGAGCTGCGAAACGACTGATAGTGTAAAGCTTGTGTATTTGGGTTTGGTTCTCTGCTATAGTAAGGGCAAAATAACTCATTCCAACTGAAATATTTATTATTTTAACAGTTTAACAGAAACTTATTGCAAATAATTGTGGATTAGTATGGTAATAGTGGCTGAGAGAAAGCAGTGTAATGTGGATGGGAACTATGCAGTGTTTTATTTCTTTATTTATTGTGTGACCACTCTGTTTAAATATTAGAAATACTAGTTTGATTGCTGTTAATATTTTATGTTTTAATCGAGATAGAGTTGAATGCATTTCATTTAGTGACTTGGAAAAAGACATTAGTGGTATTGCATACACAAAAAAAAAAAAAAAAAAAAAAAAAAAAAAAAAAAAAAAAAAAAAAAAAAAAAACAAGAATTCTATTTTTTACCCATGTCAGTGGAAAAATGTACATGTGGACAAGATACCAACGATTAAATAGAAATATACCATATTTCACAGATACACTTCATTAAATGTTCTAGATGGCTACAAAACTAATTTTAATATATTTGTTCAGTCTTTATTTATTTTTAATTGCTGCCATAGAATAAAAATTGACACAAGACATGATTGTAAATTTTTATGTAACAATTTATGCAGCTCACTGATAAACAGTATTCTACAAAATGCAGCATTTCTTCAGTAAACAATTTTTTAGTAGTGCTATGACAGGTCTCTCTCCTTTGAGGAGTTTAAGAATATCTCGGTTCATAAACAGCTACTGCTTAACTCCACTAATATGCCCTGTGGCTCCTTTTTCTGCACTAGACCCTCTTGCAAAAAATACAACATGCACTAGGCAAATACAGCCTTGTAGCATCTCCAATACTAGTGAAGCCACCCACACCCTTCTCCATTGCCCTAGTCTTGTATTGGCTTCAGAGCCAGCCAGTTGATCATGAGGACTGATGTTCAAATTCTGAATCCAGTCCAGAGAGCTTACATTTCATTGTATGCAGCTGCTTTCTGTTTGTAGTAATTTACAGTGTAAGCATTTTATATAACGGCACAGTCAGTAACCTTTAGGTAACAGCCAGTCTGTAATGACACGTAGTGTGTGCACTACAGATCTCCTTCCTATTGTCATGAATAAGGGGCTTTTATATGAAAATATTTTAAATGTTGTTCATCCCAGGCTCCCTGTATTCTTCTGTGATGGGCTTAGATTCATTATCATTCCTTATTTCACTGTCAGAGAATAAATATACATTAATTACAGATTTTGCTAAAATGTGCACAGCACACTAGAGTGGCTTGTCCTCTATTGGGACAGTTAAACTCGGCTGGTAGTTGGCGAAACTTGGAGATAGTGGCAGTGATTAGGAAAAGCTGTTGGGTGTGATTATAGTGGGGATGGCATACACTTAAATTGAATATGGCAGCAAGTCCGGAGCTATGTCTGTAAATGAGCCCACTTTGAAACTATTAGCACTGTATTTTTTAATGTTACTAACTGCTGATTACTATCCACTGATAAGGGACAGTAAAATTTGTGTGTGGTGAAATTGCTGCAGGAGCATGCTCTCCAATATAATCAGGTTGAATCGGTATTACTTTCAGACTAAGTTAAAACTCTATGTATTAAAATCAATTAATTCTGGTGTATCAGTTGTTACCAGGCATTATATATAGTTAATTCATGTAAGCAAGAGTGGAATCGGAACTAATGCTTGTGATGAAATATTAATATGAAAAGCAAAGACAAAATCACCCATCACTCTCCAAAGTTGAAGAGAGGAGAGCAACATTGACAGAAAACATTCCACAAACAGATTAGTTTTGGCTATCTTGTGGAGTGTTTTTTGTTGCTGCTGTCCTTATTTCTTCAAAATAGTTCAGAAATAGTGATTTTATCTTTCTTTTACATATTAAGTTATTCAAGTAAGGTATTTTTAAACTTCACTTGTTTCTTTTAATATTTTGTTCCTCTTGATTTTAAAGTGAATTACTAAATGCATCAAAGATTTTACTCATTGATACAGGTGATGTAGTTTAATTAAATTGTTTATTTGTTATACACTTTTGTGTGTCGTTCCCAAGACCTGTAAATATTGTCATTCTGGGTCACTGATGTGTGGTGAATGTTAATACTTAATGGGGGAAATAGTATTTGTGGAAGATCTCTTAACCAATTGTATTTTTTAACATTTTCATTGGTATTACTCTTCTACTCTGACTCGTTATAATTATTTTAGATCACACTTTATAACTTTCTATTCTGTATTATATAGTTGCAGATAAGTGTACATGTTATCATTACTTAAACTGAGGTTAGCAAAGGAAATCTTTGCTCTGCTCTATGTACTGGCTTTAATGGTTGTTTCACTTTTAATCAATTTTTATATAATATTTGTTATATGTTTGGTTTTTGAAAGATTTTTAACTTCTTTCTGAAATGAAAGTACTTTAAGACCTTTTTTCCTTTGTAGGGCAGAATTCAATTTTAAGAAGAGTTTATAAAACTGTGCCGTGACCAGAAGAATAGAAGTGCACTTAAATATAGTTGGAGTGAAGAAATTTACAAGTTCTCATATCTTTCTCATTTGCATAATGAATACTGTTGGTGTTTGCCAACAGGTCAGCAATAGTTTCACATCTGTTGACTTCCCCTGTGGCAGTTGACATGTGCCACCTGCCTACAACTTTCTCCTCATGCAACTTGTTGATTACTCACGTCTTTTGCCATTGTACACAACTAATTGCACCATCACACATTTTCAAACAACATTGCAGTCATATTTCTGTAGATAAGTCGATATTAAAACTGCACAATAAAGACAAAAAATTTTCCAAAACGGCTACTGTTTAATCTTTCATGTGCATTATGTGCTGAAGTATTTCCATCACATTACCTTCTAATGAGGCATGTGTTCATCCACATATCAAATGTTTCTCTTCCATTTTACGTTTGTACATATTGTTGCAGGGTATTTAGAAATTCCAGTATACTTAAGCATCATAAATGCAACAGCATCAATAGAATTATTTCGAAATGCTCAGTATTAGAACTTTCATGTGCATTATGTACTGACGTCTTTCCTTCACAGTACCTTCTAATTAAACATGTGTTCCTCCATCTGTCATCTGTTTCCTATCCACTTCATAGCTGTAATAACTGCTTTGCTGTATTTAAAAGTTCTAACCACACTTCAGTTCCACAAATGCAACAGCAGAGTATCACCATTACAACCAATGTCTTCACTGTTCAGGTAAGATAATGTTTCTATTTAAAGTTTTTTTACCTGTTCATAGGCCTAATTTATTCTGTAGTTTAATACATTTTTAGTACTAAAGGTATTGTACATGAAGTTGCTAAATCTTGTTGTATTATTGATTTAATAGTCTTAGGTAGTTACCCAGATGGGTACGAAGCTTTCACATAATATTTCCTCACAGAAACGTCATGCGAAAACATTTTGCTCACCTGAATGTTTACACAAGGCTGTTATGTTAATATTCAGCACCATTAACCCCTTCATTCTTGAGCTATTGTTACCAACTGAGAAAACTAATATGAGACAACAATAGTTCTGCAATTTACTGCAGTTAGTAATATTTCAGGCATATAATTTTTTCTCATTGAGTGGTGCCAACAAAAGGAAACAGTTTTATCTGTTTGAATAAATAAATCATGAAGTGATGTGCTTATATTAATGTTCAATACAAACAAAACAGATTAAACACCCATGTGCAAATTTCAAAAACATATACTGCAATATTACAGTTTGTCTACAATAAAGGAAATGATTCATTTACTTTAATCGCATCAAATCTTTTTCTTAACATCTATTGCTTTATTCTGTATGTCACTTAATATGATTCTTAGTAAATATATCAGACCATATATTATGATAAATTCCTTTTGATGGTTAATATTTTAATTGAAAATGCATTTATATGTGATGATATTCCAATCCCCTATTTTTCTGGGGTATTCTCAATGATAGAAACTGTGCTTTGTGTTGAACGTAAAAATTCTTTGAGTTGTTGACCCTCCAAGAAGTATTTCGGGTGAGTTAATATTGGTGTGCCTACAAACCACCGCATCTGATTCAATTACTCCTAAACATTATACAGCACATTCGAAGGCATTTGTTACTTTGTGTAAATCACTCTATGGATACCAGGATTGCTAAAGGTGATGGCTGAATTATTTCCTGTCCCATATTCCAAACATGATTGGAACTCTGATGATCATCTTGTTGACAAGTCATAGATCCCTCTAACTGCAGTTTTGTATTGTAGATTTCCGTATGTAGTACACTGTACAAAATTATTTTGCACTAAACAAAACCTCACCACAATTTTCCTTTGAGAACTGATTATTATTTAATTCTTTGTCTTTCTCTTGTATGTAAAATAATAGATTATTGATAAAAGTGCTCTAGTTGCTTTTTACTCGAACTGGTGTTTGTGGGATGCCTCAAATGGGTGGGATTAATATGTTTGCACATCGGTACAGCTGTTTGACTTATGCAAATCTTGCCACAATCGCAAGGCACTTAATAACCTCCACTGCTATGCAATGGAGGTAATGGATGAGGACCATAAAATATTGTCAGTCAGTGCCAAGGGCTGTACCACTGAAACATAAAGGAGGCTATTGAGCCTTTAATAGCAAAGTGTCGGACTCAGAGCCCCACACTTCACCAAAAGATGAAGTCTGGGGATGGCTTCGAAACACCGCATCAAATTGATGCACTGACCCAGTGGGAAGCCCCAGAAAATATTATACACTCAGTACACTGAGGAAGCCTCCATTTATTCATAGCAAAGTATATATGGCAATATATTTATTACTCATTTAACATTGATGAGAATAATGTAACCTAGTTCTAAAAAACATTTTTTTTTTATTTCAGAAATAATGGAGCTTTTCTAGTAAAACATTATTTGCCCTACCATTGGGGAAGCATGTCGGTTTTATATAACAATTTGATGCTGGTCTCTGTTAATATAGAAATTTGATATCTTTGGACATGGCTTTAAAAACATCACATCAAATCGATGTGATCCACTTGATGGAAGGCCCAAGAATGATTTATTCAGAATCTTTTGAAATATAATAGAATAGCTGTTCAGGATGTAGATATTGATAAATGTGACTTTACATAGTGATTAATTGAGTACAGTTAAACGTCAGCAGAGGTCAAGTAGAAATAGGAGTGGTTTATCCTGTCGGTGCAGATACACATTTCACAATATCTTAAAGATGATGATGTGACATTGAAAATGTGTGCCAAAAATCAGTTGAAACAAGAATGAGTAAAACTTAATGGGCTGGGAGGGCCATAATAAAGTATCACTATTTGGAGTAAATGTTCATCTGAACAAGGAACTCTCCTGCTAAACAAGCCAGATGAAATGCAAGTTTTGTTAAACATACATAAGTATTATCCAAATGGAAATATCTAGGCAATGCAGCATAAAATTACTAGGATATAATTCTCCCTCATCACTTTCCTTTTAAATAATTAAGTTTTATATTTTGACCTACTACAAAAGTCACCAAAATACATACAAATATCACAGCGAAACAACCCAAGATAATAGATTTAAAATAAAAGCCACTGAAAATAGATGATGAAAGAGGGTAACAGCTTATTGCTTAGCAAAAGACAGCTACAACAGCATCCCTAAGCATGCAAAACTGAGGCAATACAGTTATTAAACCAGAAAGTCTCTATGAAAAAACTAGATGGATCCTGTGTTAAATTCAATCAATAAAGATCTCAAATTAACAGGAATCACTCCAAAGGACACAAGAAACAGACAGACATCTAGGTCCAAAATACACAAGTAGCAAGTTCACAGGAAGGAAAGACTACCCAAAATTACTAGAACAGCATGTATTCGAAGGAAATATGGTCACAAAAAATTGTGGTTTAAAAAACTAAAAACACACTTTCGTAGTAATTTGAACTAAAAGGTTAAAAAAAATTTAAATATAAAGACTTTGTTTAACAGTGATAGGACATCCCACAATTCAGGATAAATTATTTTTTTGAATAAGCTTAAAGAATAATGTCACTGATTACAAAATTAACTTTCATGTAGAAAAGCGTGTGGTGCTGTATTAGTTGTCATATTTTTTTGTCGTTGGCTGTTTGTAAAGAATGTCAAATGATATGTAGAGAGCACCCCAAGCGTTTTTTTACATTAAAGTTAATTTTGGAATCAATGACTTTATTCTTTAAGCTTATTCAAAAAAATTAATTTATCCTGATTTGTGGGACATCCTATCACTGTTAAACACAAACTTTATATTTAAAGATTATTTTTAACGTTTTAGTTCACAGTACTATGAAAGCATGTTTTTAGTTTTTTAAACTACAGTTTTATTTTTAACTTTTTGTTTCTGATTGTTTCGAAAGTATGTTTCTTACTGTTGGCTTTTCTTCGCCTATCTTTCTTTTTCTTTGTGCTGTAGTTCCATTTTTAATTATTAATACCAGGAGTAAGGTACAATAAATGGTTAACCCCACCAGAGGTCCAATAGCAGGGTAAATGTGGAACACTACTCTTCTGTAATAGTACGAAGTAACTGAAAACGATGTTTCGAATACTCACTATTTAATACCACGTTAAGTGACTGCAGACACTATCGTAGCAGCTTGTATCAAATATCGTCAATTGCTCATGTGCAAAATGTTGCGAAACAAAGCAATTTTTTTCCGTTGTTACTTATAGTTATGAGAATACTAGGTTACAGCTGTGAAATTATTGTATTGGTAAACCTTCTTAATACAAGCAAAAGTTCGAAAAATTAAGACACCAGGAAGTTGGTAGTTAAATTAAATGCATATGGCGATATTGCGCAGGAAATCTCTGAAGGGTCCGGCCGCCAAATCACGAAGGTTTCTTTAATTGCCGCGCTTGTCCACTAATGTCGCGGCTGCATTTGCCTAACTCGGCAACCCTATCAGGTATAGGGTACCTGCAGTTTAAAGTGAAATCCAAACCATGGGTTATCCTTATCTTTGCCACTTATATTATGTGTAAAAATTCCAAATGAAACCGGGATTAGAGCAGGAAACGTCGGTTCGCCAGACACGCGTCTTAACCAACTGGGCGACAAGGGCGATGTGGAAAGTGGGTGAAAATGAGCCACGTCTGTCATAAGACGATTAAATCACATTAGTGTTCTTACCGTCAAAGTAATGAGATTACCAAGACATAGATATGAAATTATTGGATTGTCATTGGTTCTTAACACGTGTACAAAATTTCAGACAGTTACGACTTTCTGAAGTGGGTGAACATTAAACTGAAATTTTCCATTAAATTAAGCCACTTTTAAGTTGTGAGAACGTGGTGAGAATGAAATTATTGAATGTTTATCGGTTCTTAATAATTGTGCAAAATTTCAAACGATTCAGACATGAGGATGTGGATGAACACCGAAATGAGAGATTTCATTACATTAAACCATTTTTCTATTGTTACCGTCAAAGCAGTATTGTCAACGGTTCTTAAAACATGGCAAATTTTTTCTATCGTTACTGTCAAAGTAATGAGGATATCAAGACATAGCTACGAAATTATTGTTTTGTAATCAGTTATCAATACATGAGCAAAATTTCAAACAACTCGGACATATGGAATTGGCTTAAAATTAAATTGCAAAATTCCACGACATTCAACAATTTTTCTGATGTTACTGTCAAAGTAATGAGAATAGCAGGTGATAGCTGTGATATTATTATATTGTCACCGGTTCTTAATATGTGTGCCAAATTTCAAACAGTTCGGACATCTGGAAGTGGGTCAAAATGGAGTTGTAAAATTCCGTTACATTAATACATACAAGTCAAGCTAATATAAAGCGTGTAAAAAAGCAAACGTTTCTAAGTGCTTTGTGTAGTCCTAATGGGCTTATCTCCAATTACTAATAATAAGATTGTATATTGTTTATTGTAATCATGAGAGTTGTTTCTTTTAGATGTGACGATTTTCTGTATTCTGTGTGCTATATTTCTAAATTCATGTATCAGACTAAATAATTATGCTGAATTAATTTTGATAGCCAATTTTTCGATTATGGCGTAATAAAATGTGAATATAACATAATGCTTTGGATTATTTACAATAAATAAAAATTGATGTCCATGTTCAGTTATGTTAAAATTTCTTGATTTCTTTGCTAATTTATTTAAAAAAAAAAAAAAAAAACTTCTATGTAGAACCACATGATAAAGAAAGTTTTATATTTTGCTCAACAATTTTTATTACTTCGCTTTGGAAACGTTTAGTGGCACTATTGCATGTGTCTAGAATTTTCTGATGTGGCTAGTAAAACGAGGTCTCGCCAGTGGCTCGGAATATTGCTAAGAGAAAGCTACTCAAGTTTAGTCATTAAATTTACCATGAAACTTTTTAGTAAAGACTGTATATCTACAAATAAGAATATAGTAAAATACATCATAAAGTTACTCATTTAATATAAACTAATTATCATAGGTAAGAAAATTATTTCTGTTGTAGGGAGTAATATTCTCTTGGCGACCTTTTAGCTGGTACTTTTCAAGTATATTATTCCGAGCAAATTAAAAACTCTGATATTCCAAGTTGATATCTTCAAAATGTGTTGGTCGAATGTATGAAAGAAAATTTGTTAACAGACTCAAATTGCGGACTTCAAGTTTGACAGTTGAATATTTTTGGCAATATTACTAGAATATAAATTGAAGAAAAAACTTTGTGGTCGATTGTTGGTTTTTTTTTTTTTTTTAAAGAATTGTTGATAGGTTAACTTTACCCCTGCTTCAGAGTTTTGCCTTCAAAATCTGCTACATATTCCTACATTGTGTCAGATGGTATCCTTGATAGTGTTGCTGAAATGCATTTTGAAGATAAGGTCCTCAATGGCAAATTAGAATCATATGACAGTGAAAGATATTAACCACCATCTTCGTATACTAATGGGAAACTAATATGACGAATTAAAAATGAAAGTGGGATAAAATGAAATATTTCTTATTGCCTTCAAGTAATTATGTAATCCAAGGAGCTTACACACAATATACAGCAACTGCAGAAATCCTCCTCACAGACTATTTTCCACCATTCTGAGTATGTAACCCACCAAACGCAATCGCGGTGAGTTAATTCCAGTAATCATACAGATCACCGCTCCTGTTCCACTGATTTCCAAACGTCATCTACCGTATGAAAAAGACGTATGTCAGTTTCCATCACTTCATGAATCCAATTTATCTTTGTGTACCGTAGCTCACCTAGAATTTTATACAACTTTTTATAGAGGACTATACAGTCTAGCAATTGATCTGTTAACAAACTGTAAACATAACATTCAAGAATCTATTCTGGAATAATAGAAATGAATCTAGTTGTTTGGAGATTAAGATATGGAAAACTGATCCCTCAGATTTCATATTACAGTGATATTTCATTAGTTTCCAGATTAGTTAAGCTACCTGATTATGAAAAAACATTCTTCTGAGCTGATTTATTGTTTGATAAAACTGGCCAATAAAAGTAATGGCTGAAATATATTTAGCCACCATGCTCGTAACTACTGGCTGTCCATAGCATTTTGGAGAGTGCAAGTGGAATCCCCGTATTCTTTTCAGATTTCGGTTTTCAGTGGTTGCAGGAAAATACTTAGGGAATGCAAGCGAACATATTTTAAAAGATATGGCTGATTTCTTTCCCATTTCATGTCCTAATAAATTTTCGAATTTGATGTCCTCCAAGTCAACAAGTCATAAAGATCACCAATTGTGGCTTATGTCTTTGTTAACATCATCTTTTCATACACTATATGAAATAATTTAATTTAAAAAATCACCAAATTTTTTATTTGTTGTAGGTAATTATAACTTATTTGCTGTTCTTTTATATGATCATTACATTTATATAATACTGCAGCCAGTAATTGAGAAAATTGTACACTTATTTTTATATAACTATTACCTGCCCTACAGCATCATTTATTTAAAAAAATTAAAAAAACCAAAACTATATAAATTCTATACTCATCATATTTGAAAATAAATTTGGAAAATCCTGTAGATAATAGGGTTATAATTTATTAACAGTTATATTGACTGAAAATATGTTTCTTTCCTGGTATAGCAAAACATAGGAAGTAAGTATTTTATTTAAATGTTTGCTAACATTTTTCTGGTAAATTCTTGCATCAGTCATTTAATCACCATCAGTACTTTTTCAGTATAAAAAAAATAATTTTAAGGAAGAAATGAATTGTTGTTAATTATATTTCAATTACAATTCGTTACATCTACTGAAATATAAATGCGAGAAAAAACCTGTTTAGTTCATTCAATAGTCCTTAAAATTAGTATTTGATTAAATCTCACAACATTTCATTGGTGTGATTTTTTATTTATGTTTTATTCATCATTGAATTGAAAATTTGTTTCGTCAAGGTATAAAGAACTGTCTCCAAGTAAGATGAAGATATTTGAGCAGAAACCTCCCACGTTTACCACTGCCAGTTATCTGAGGGTCCATGAAAAAATTAATTCAGGAAAGAGGCCATTTGCTTGTAATGTTTGCGGAGTAACATTTGCTCAGTCTAGTGGCCTTTCATGCCACAGACTTACTCATTTAGGTGAATGTCCATTTCTCTGTGAAGTTTGTGGGAAAACGTTCACTCAATCCGGTAGTCTTAAAATCCATAGACGGATTCATACAGGTGAACGTCCATTTAATTGTGACTTTTGTGGAAAACGTTTATTGAGTCTGGTAGCCTTACAGCCCATAAAAGAATTCATTTGGGTGAACGACCTTTTGAGTGTGAAGTATGTGCAAAATCGTTTTCCCATTCAAGTACTCTCATAAAACATAGAAGAACTCATTCCTGTGAACGACCGTATTCGTGTGAAATTTGTGGAAAATCGTTTGTTCGAACTGACCACCTTAAAATCCATAGAAGAATTCATTCTGGTGAATGTCAATTTTCATGTGAAGTTTGTGGTAAAAGGTTTACCAGTTCTATAGGCTTTGCAGATCATAGAAGAATGCATACTGGTGAAAGGCCATTTACTTGTGATGTATGTGGAAAGACATTTGCTCATAATACTAGCTTTAAAAATCATAAAAGAATTCATACATCTGAGCGGCCCTTTGTTTGTGAAATTTGTGGAAAATCTTTTAAGCTCTCTGGTAGCTTACATGTTCATAAAAGAATTCATTTAGGTCATCGACCATTTGCGTGTGAAGTTTGTGGTAAAACGTTTTCTCACTCTTCAACTCTTAGAAACCATAAAAGAATTCATACACATGACCGACCGTTTGTTTGTGAAATTTGTGGAAAATCGTTTACTCAGTCTGGTTACTTTACCCTTCATACAAGATGTCATTCAGCTGATTAGCTGCTTGTTAGAGAACCTGTGGAAAGACATACTAATTCTAGGATCGCTACAATCCACAGTGACGCTGCTTCAGGTAATCACCATTTATGTTTGTAGTTTCTAAAAGATGTTTAAACATTTCTGGTTATGTCAGCGCCCTTTAAAGGATCAGATGTGCTGCAACTGTTTATTTCTTGCTTTATGGTGACTGGTGGCTTTATGATACATATATAAATACATTATACTTCTTAATTAATGAGAATAGTGTAATTTGTTTATCAAGTCTAATGAAAGTGAAGCTGAACAGATATAATGATACAATAAACTGTTTTTATTTTGAAAATTGTGTTAAATCAGTGTTAAAGAGTGCTATGATAAATCTTTGATCATTTATATAAATAAGAATTGATATGAAAATTTGAAATGACACAACTAATATCAAATGGTTTGATTCCATAGAAAGTTCTTAGAAAAAATCAGAATTGTAAGCCAATCTATGTGTTTAATGGCTTATCACATGTAGCCTTGTTAGTAATAGAAAATTTTAATTTTAAAAGTCTGGGTTTTTTGGTATTACTTTACTTCCTGGCTGTAAAAAACAGAAGGGAGTCTAGTCGCCGTTTGTTTGTAAAAAATTTTAGGTAATAATACTGTTACATGTTTAACATAGGTTAAAAGTGTGATTTATACAATAGAATGATTGTTCATAAATAAATTTAGAACAGATTTGTTAGAATTGTGTAATGATATAGTAGCTGTAAGAAAATTGTATAACTCTCTCCATTAAATGAGAGATTTTGAAACATTTTCCTACTGCCTTTTGAATGAGATACACTGAACTAATTCTATTATCAAATATTATGCCAAGATATTTATATTTATCATCAATGAGTAATTCCTCTCCCACCCTATAATTGTAAGGAATGTTTATAAAAACTTATATTTACATAATTACCTATCTCGTCTTGTTATTGTCTTTATTTTATGTCATCATAAATGGTTGCATATCCTGTCAAGGTATTGTTACTAGTTGCTATTACATTGTGTAGGCTATTATGTTGGTTTATGAGGTAAATACAGATTAATTCAAATTATGTGGAAAAAGTTATATTTGGTAGTCACTACCGTAAGTTTTAATTTAGTTTTAATTCATGCTTGTAGATCATATTTGTTTTTGTAATGTCTGGTAATAATTTGTTTTTATTTAGTTCTTCATTTGTTGTGTAAATATTTGTTTTAGTTGTTGATAATAATTTTGCATAACAATTTTATTGTTTTATACCAACATTTTAGTAATTTTTCAATATACTTCCATGTATTCTTAAAATCTTATATTTTCCCCATTATTTTTTAATTTTTGTTAGTTGCAGTAATAGATATAATTCTTCTATTCGACTAATCTTCTAATGTTAGGATGTTTGTGAGTTTCTTGTCTGTGCTGTTTCTCTGTGTTACTACTTATCAATAAAGTTTAAATTTTGATATTGTGGTGTATATTATGAGGTATGTCCACAAAGTAAGTTCTATTTGGTTACATAAAACAAACGTGTACAGATACAAAAAAATATTTATTGTACAAAAATCTATAACTCTACAACTATTAAACTGCTTTTCTACATAGCTTCCGCAATTTTGTAGGCACTTGTCATAGCGTGGCACAAGTTTTTGTATGTCATCTTCATAGAACCATGTATTAACCATATGGTAACATGTTCTTTCAGCACCCATCATTGGTTGAAGTGTTCACTACCAAGGACAGATTTTAGATGTAAGAAGAGATAAAAGTCCAGGCTGTGCGGAGGGTGATCAAACACCTCCCAGTGAAATTCCCGTAAGAGTTGTTTGGTCACATTCGCCGTGTGAGGTCGGGCATTATCGTGGGAAAAAAACACCTTTTGACAGTAATCCTCGTCGCTTGTTCTGTATTGTGAGGCGCAATTTCTTTATGGTCTTGCAGGAACAATTTGCATTGATTGTTTGGCCTCCTGGTAAGAAATCAATCAGCAAAATGGCTTTTGTGTCCCAAAAAACGGTGCATATGACTTTTCAAGGTGTCAAGATTTGCTTAGGCTTAAGCTTCGTTGGGGATGAAGTGTGCCTCCATTCCATTGATTGCAGTTTTGTTTCAGGGAGTCGTATGATACCCAAGTTTCATCCCTTGTGACTATCCGAGAAAGAAAACGATCGCCTTCTTCATTGTAGGGTGTCAAAAATTGAAGTGCACAGCCCATCCATTGTTTTTTGTGTTGTTCAGTAAGAATTTTTAGGGTACCCAACTGTAAGCAAAGTTTTCCGAAATTTCAGTAACAATTTCATGAACTAGTGATCGTGAGATTATGCGGAACATTCCATAGCAACGGGCACTAAGTGTAAACATACGGGTTGTGCTTAATCTTCATCTTCAATTGTGTGAACCAGTTCATCAGTAACCGCAGATGGGCGTCCACTTCGCTCTTCATCGTGCACTTGATCACGTCCTTCATTGAACAGTCTGACCCATCGTCTAAACATTGAATCACTCATAGCATATTGCCCGTTAACCTCGCAGATTTGCAGATGAATTTCCTTTGGTTTAATTTTCTTTGTATTTAGAAAACGACTCACAGATCAGATTTCACACGCGGCAGAATTTTCAATTACTGCTGACATTATAACAAAGAACTACAACGCACACGTCGGCAGCAGCGATATGAAAATGGCGTACATGTCTTCTCCTTGAGTCAGAGTAACTGCCGCGCATGCTCGGAACTGCGAAGGTAGCGCTGCCGCGGATAGAAGTAGAAACGGAACTTACTTTGTTTACGACCCTCGTATTTCTTCTTGCCTCTTCCTTAGGTTGGTAATATTTTATCTGATGTCTGAAATCTTTGAAGAATCTATTTAATGGTCTTTGTAATACTTAATTTTTAACTTAAAGATGTTGTGTATATAGCTAAGAGATTACAGATTTATGCAGCCATTGTGAGTGAATTACTTTCTCAATAAATCTTTAACATACAAATTTATTTACATTTTTATAAGTATTTTATATTGAAACTTTCTTTCCCACGGCATTTTATATAATAATATAGTACCACTTAGGTACAACAGTAGCTCAATGACATAGGTAACCTATAATTTATACATTGTGTATGACTTTAATTTAAATACTATAGGGTACATGACAACTAAATACAGTAGAAGTCCGATTATCCGAGGTAAATGGGTCCAGGACCACCTCGGATAACGAAAAACTCGGATAAGCGGAGGTCAATTTCAGAGGTTACACTGAATCAAAAAACCTATTTTAACTGAACTAATACAATTCATTTATAGTGTAAAACTAATTTGTGAAGGAATAAAGTTGTTTTTTGTACATTAATTACGATCACTTGCCAAAAAAGTCTTCTTTGTTATGATTTTGTTTCTCTTCTTTGCGGAAATATAGCGTCAGTGCAGTAGCATCATTATGTCGGCTGCTGTGCTTACTTCCTGTTGCTCAATATACTCAAGTGCTGCTTATTCTTTTTAAACCTTCAGCATGAGAATTTTTTTGAATAGTTTAATTTTTTTCTTCTTCCAAAATTTGCCTCGGTTAACCCGGTTGCTCAGATAATCGGAACTCAGATAACCGTTCTTTTACTGTAGTTAATTTTACTTGACTTTGTCGAATATTTAACTTATTCCTCGAAACTGAAAAGCTACCATCATATGTATATCAATATTTGTTTACATTAAATGATAGGCTAGTTTTGTTTATGTATTAAGATAATGTTGAAATTTGATAATAGTATATACGAAATGATATAATTTTTATGCATTGTCTGTAGCATCAGCCACTTAATTCTCATCCGATTGAACTGATAGCATTCATGGAGATATAGCTCCATATTGTGTACAAAATTTCTGATCACAATAAATATCAAAATAAAAAATTAACTGAAGTATCAATACAAAGTAGTAAGCCTCATCTTACCTTCTTTGTGAAGTTCTGCTGGTGCATTTATGAAAATTATGTTTTCTCATATCCTAAATTTTTCAGAATACTATGTGCATGCATATAATGGAGATTAGAAATGGGTGAAAAGACGTTTTGTTTATATACATATATAAAAAGGATAACGAAATAAACCACCACTTATCTTAGACAACAGTTTCGTGGGTTGAACATATAAAATGACACAAGAACTGCAGGAACTTTGGATACTTCGGGGCTTTTACCTTACTCAACAGGAGTAATAAATCGGTGAGACCGTGTCTATCACCCCTCTCCTGTTCTTATATTTTTTTATGTGTTCACCTCACGAAACCATTATCCAAGGTAAGTGGGTTCATATCGCTATCCTTGGGTTTGTAAATCCATTCACTACTTAGCTCCTATTATTTTCTGGTTACTATATATATATATATTGTATACACAGAATGCAAAAGCAAGTCCAATAAATGATGGCTCTTTAAATTTTAACTCTTTGTTGACTTGAAAATTATTTACAGACAACCCATAGTACTGGCATATATGTAATGGTGTATTTATCAATGGATAATGACTGAAACTGTGTATTATTAGTGAGTCCCTAATGGAGAAATGTTGTATATTGCCCCTCCCTCTCTGTAATCTTGAGAACCTCACTGTCTAGTACTCCTTCTTTTAATTAATACTCTTCCCCTTTAACCACATGCGGTTCATGTATCTCTATTAAGTTTGCAAATTCTATTACTTTGTTCATTATACTTCTACAGTTCACCATTAACACCCTTATTTTTGGCTTTGAGGTACTTCCAACAATAACCTCTTTCTTTCCTGTTGTACCCAATTCCGTTATTACTTCAATAACGTCATCTGTTTCTTTAGCATTTGTATTTTTCCCATAGTGCACCTACAATCAGTATCTATTTGATTGTTTATATTTATCCCCTTACCAGCAGCCCCTGACCCATCATAACTGGTCTCCCTTACAGCTTTTGCTAACTACTCAGAAAGTACTACCTTCCTCGTTCTATTTTTGTACAGGCCCTATTACTGCAACTAAATTAAAAGGTAAAAATCATAATACATATAAACTCAAAACACGATAATTCCATAATTTGTACACTTTATCAGAGCAGCTGTTGAGCCCAGCGCAGGGTCTCAGTCCCGCTCGACCTTCTGATCAGTTCCTATTTTCAGTGTGACACTGTGGTTGTTTACCTGATCATGTAGTTGATTACGAAAAACATCTCAAGCTTTCTCCCTTTCTTCAGCCATAAAGGACGAACCAGAAAACACTGTAGAAATTGTTTTGATGGAGAATGGTCTGATCAGCATCGTCATCAGATGATGTTTTGGCCGACAACACGTCGCTCGCTGGTCCCTTGTGCGCCTCTTCTGTTCGGACTGACAGGTCACGTCCAAGCAATGACTCTTCTGCGTGAATTGGGCCCTTGGAAGGACAACGATGAGGGAGAAGACACTGTATAGCCATCACCAGAAAGTTAATGTTTCGGTTATGTCAGCGCTGAGAATATAAAAATATAGATAGGTCTGGATTTTATCGTGATGATTTCTCCGACAAAATATTTTAAATTGAATGGTGCTCAGAATTTCATATATAGGGCTAAATACCTGGTCAGCTTTGTTGACAGTGGTTCCAGCACTGCCACTGTTCCATCCAGTGCGCTCATACCCTCAGCCAACCTGACGCTGTTACCGCCTGTCCTGTCGCGCCAGCATTAAACTTTTAAAGTGCAAAATGGCGAAGTTTTAGTTTTCCTCATGTTCTACCACTATTTACCTGACTGTACAATAAACACACCAACGAGGTCGCCGAGATAGCGTGAAGACGTCTAGCTTATTTGGTTCGCCAGATGGAACTTACGCTGTGCTGTGTTTGGAGACTGCACCTCAGTCGTCCTAACCTGGCCTCACCTTCTCTCATCCACAACACACACGCATCGCAGTTAACAGAGACTCAGCTGACTGTAGGCCGTATCAATTTTTTTTAAAAACACTGCATTACACGAGAGTCGTTCAGATTTTTAATTCAGTGACGTCGTCAGTTTGGTACGCTGCCTGTTGCCTCCACTCGCAGAACAATACATAATCAAATTTTGTCGGAAGAGAAAGTGTTGTTAAAGACTTGAGGCAGGTAGTCTATTGACCAAATAATGTGTGCCGTGAGCTTCTACAAATTCAGCAGAGTTTTGAAAGATGCCGGAAAACGAATTTTTTACTCTATATGTCAGAAAATGGTCACAATATAAAGATTTTTGTTCTCAGGGTATCCACAAGCTGAAGTAAAGATGGCGCCACTGCACTGAGAACAAGTGTAACAATTATTTCAAATTGGTTCCGGAAAATGGTGTATTATACTTTAAATTTCAATGTCAATTCTAGAGAATATTCGTCGATCAAGTTATTCTATGCATCAGAAAGGAACAGTACATGTGGCGTGATATATTCCACACTAAATTCTTTGGGGCAGAAGCGCTGTTTTGTGGAATCGTATGAAGAGTTCTGACGACAGATGCCTCTGCTGTTCCGCCTGTGATTATCAGGGAAGCGCCGCGCAGTGACACGGTGTATAGCATTTCATTACATCACTATGGAGGTTTGTTAATCAAGTATGTGTGGAATTTGTTTAGAGCGATTAATTTCCGATTCACTGACTGCAGGTACGGATCCGTCGCTAGGAGAGGGAGTGTTGAATGCCAAAGAATTTTATCCTTCCCGTGGGGATTGATAACACTTTCTCTTTCACAGAAAGTTTAAGTCGTCTAATAA
>JARYHS010005783.1:0-26073 GCA_031002005.1 Vandiemenella viatica
CCTTATTCGTTATAGTGTTCTTTTTAAAAACATAAATCTCTAGTCACAGTCTGTTGCGTAATTGTTTGGAAATAAATACTATATCCTTCACTTTTATAACGAACGTTACTAGGTTCTTAGGAAAGCGTGAGCGATCGTGCTCAAAGTTTTTGGTCAGTATTGAAGGCAGGACATTTTGCACTGGTCGCTGACTTTCCATTGATTAAGCAGAGTGCTTGCCGTGTTTCACGAGCTGACGGGTCAGTTAAAACTGCACGAGCTCACGCGACAGAAACCAAGCCGCACAGAGGTAAAGAGAGCATCGAACAGGTTAATTCGACTTTACGGAGGAACCAGATCAGGTTTCTGAAGTGATAAGCTTCAGTGTGAGTGTGAAAAAGAAAAGTCTGTCTCCTTTTTTAAAAAAACTATGCGGAGTGTTCAGACGACGAGTAAAACTAATTTTTAATTTAATTTCCATTTACTGTTATAAAAGAACTATAAAACCAAGTTCGGAAGACTTCTAAATAAGAAAATCTTTGAGAATCCTAGAAGTAAAGAAATAGGACGGTAGTTATCTATAAACGTCGCTTCTTCTTTTTTAAATAATGGTTTAATAACTGCATAGTTTCGTCTATTTGGAAATACACCTTGCATTAATAATGCATTACAAATGTAAGCAAGTACGTGACTGATTCAATCTCAACATCTTTTCAGTAAGTTACTTGAAACGTTGTCATTGCTATAAGAATTTTTAAATTTTAATTGCGACATGAGTTTATTTATTTTTGAGACTGTTACTGGTGGCAATTGCATCTCCACAATTTAATTTGGAAAGCAGTCTGAAGAAGCCTTAGTGCTCTATCAGTTTATTATTTTTCTATGCCTAATTTCTCTACAACTGAAGTAAAATGTTGGTTAAATTTTACAAACTTCCCCTACTTCGCTATGCAAAGATCCAGTTCGCTCTATTTTTATGTCTTTATAGTGATTTACAGATTTTACTGTTTCAGTTTGGTTATATTCCATACAGCTTTGACTTTATGACTTGAAATCTCTATTTTATCTAATATATACGTGTTCTTGGCCTTCGTTATTACGTTTCCTAGTGTTTTAGAACAAAGTTTGTAATAAGCTTTTAGTGTATAGTTATCTTTCTTTCTTTTAAATAAAAGTTTTTTTGATTTTTTTTTTTTTTTTTAACTTTCTTTTTTAAAAAACATCCAAATGTTTTAGGAATACATTTAGAAAGGAATCAGATTTTGTATTAACAGCCTGTGAAATGTACACTTCCGATAAGTGTTCACTATTTAAGGAATCAATAAATGTTGTGTATTGTTTTCATTAATATTTCTTTTGTATGCTCAGCTTTTATTTACCTGGATTACAGTGCTTCTGAACTTGATACAAATAGCTGGGCATGATGGTAGGAGATACCATTTATTACCAGAAGTATGCTGTAATTATTGTACTGAGACAAGGATGGCCAACCCAAATGATCTTGCGGGCCACTTAGGAAATGCATCATAACTCCGCGGGCGTCATATAAAATTATGTATCCCCATATTAGACTTAGACCCACTATACACATTTTTGGAGTGAATATAATTTAATTATTCTGCGAACTCATAATTGTAAACTCATAATAAAACAGGCAATATCTGTCACATATTCGCAAGATAATTATTTTAAAAGTTAATTTTTTGTAATAATTTCGACAGTTAATTTTGAAAATATGGATTTTTAAACATATGGATGCACAAATCATTTTTTAGTACATTGGCTTTTCAATACTTTGGCCATTATGAAGTAAATATATTTGTAAAAGTGCGATGAGTCTCGCGGGCCGCAAAAATGCTCAAAGCGGGCCTCATGCCATGCGGCCATGGAGGAAGGAAATATATGGAGGAGAAGTGACGTTAAATCTGTGAAGCAGGCTCTAAACTCTCGCGCATGCACAGTGGCGGCAGTGGCGATATTGCAATCCCAAACAAATGCGATGTTCACATTGTGTTAGATGCTGTGATTATTTCATTTTTGATGTTATAAGTGTTTTATAATGCCATCTTGTGTTGCATACGGTTGCACAAATAGGCAAGAGAAAAAGAACCTGGAATATCATTTCATAAGTAAGTTGAATTCTAATTATCGTTGTTGAAGTGAGCTGTAGAAGTTGCAAACTTCGCTGCCTGTCTATAAATATTTAGTCATAGCTCTCAATGGGATGACTTTGTTCTCAAAATTTTGGTGGTGTAGTGTAGAAAATCAGCATACCTTGGTATTTTGCACATAATAGATAGCATTACTTTTTAACTAGTGATTTTAGTATTGCGCTTTCTTTCATCACGTTGCAGTTTATACTGACAGTGTATGATGAAATTAAATGTGTTAAATTATGCTATGCAATCTAGGAATCTTGATGATGTTGTTACCGCAAATACAGTTTGCAATTCAAATACGCGTTTGTGGGTATGTCTACATAGTTTGATTCTGTAGCGGAAATTTAATGGATATTGTGGTTAGGTCTAAATGCAGTCTGTACCAGAATGGTTTTGTTGTTCCATAAGGGACAAAGAATTTATTTATTACTGTTAGTAATTTCATGAGAACCAAGTTAGTGACAAAACGTGTATCGCGATATAAAATGCTTCCAGGTATTTCCAATTAAGCTTACGATGTATGGTAACAAGATATCTATTTTTTTCTGATCTAGGCCGCATTTCAACCTAACTACAAGTGGTAGTAAAAAAACTGAAATATCCATTCTGCATGTCCACCATTGTGGTTTTGGCAGAACTAATTTTTGATCAGGCCGCATATCAACCCAATCCCAGTATATCCCTAAAACTAAGCAAGATATCGAAAAATTTTATTCTTTATTTTCGATTTGTCTCGTCGTGTTACATAAGAATCGATCATTAAATTTGACTTTTGCGAAATGTTTCTTCTCCATTTCAACTCAAGACACCTCACTTTTGATACTGTATATCTCTAGAACTAGGTGAGATATCGAAAAATTTTATTCTTTATTTTTCATTTGTCTCGTCTTTTTAAATAAGAATCCATCATCAAATTTTACTTTAACCAATTTTTTCTTCTGAATTTCAACCAAAACCATTTCACATTTGGGACAGAATATCTCGAAAACTATGCAGATATCAAAAAATTTCATTCTTCATTTTTTATTTGTCATATCGAGTTACATAATAATCCATCACCAGATTGCGGCGTCACCTTTATCCTAGAGTCCCCTTGAGGTTTTTGTACATATTCCCCGTGTCTGTATGGAAGCGGCCATGCCCCCTCCACTCCGGCCATGCGCCCCCACTCCTCCACCACCCTGCTTCACTTCAATGCGTAGTGAAGGTCTCTTGCGTCGTCTCCATATTTCCTTCCTCCATGGCTTCTATAGCGACTCGCAATATCAGTGCTGCTAACACAACGGATTTATCCGTGGATTTACGGACTTTTTTAAATTAGGATCTTCGGATTATGTTAAAAAATCTGCGGACTTCCTATTATTTAATGATTTTTCGTATATTTGTGTTTTGTTAAACTTTCAGCTGATACTGTTGCTGCATTACAGAACTGTCAATAATTGTGTATCGTTTCATTGCAACCGCTCGCGTGAACTAAGGATTGAAATGAAATAGAGTTCTTTTTTTTTATATATAGATTCTGTAGATCTTCAAAGACTGCAATACAGTGTTATCCACGCACTCTTAATGCAAGGTGACAGTGCATTACAAAGCAGTGCACCGCCTAACCAATATCCGAGAATCAAAGGGACCGCACGCAGTTTAATATTTGCTGTTAAGAAGACACGATAAATTTAATGTCAACAAAGAAAATTAATGGACTCGGGGGGCGGGGGGGGGGGGGGGAGAAAGAATAGGTGTAGCAGCAGTAGTAATGAAAGTGACACTGTATGAAACATGTTCACAGATATTTCTTACTTTCAATGGAGAATATTAACGTGTATTTCGAATTTTAAAGACTTGGAAATTATTCTTAATTATTTTCGCTCTTTCTTCAAAAATTAGTTGCTTCGGACTTTCAGTTAGCAAGTCTCTGGAATTTTATACCCAATCTACGGAAGTTTCAGAGGCCATCTGTGGGTATTCACAGCCAAGAGGATGGCAGCACTGTGTAATACATAAGACAGTTTGAGTCTTTGGTCACTTCTCACATGTGTGTGTGTAGTGTGTAATTGAGGTGCATTGAGTAATAAGTTCTAAATAAGAGAAGTTTGGAACGATTTTGAGAGAAGTTTAGTGTGCTGTAAATGAATTGCAATACCAGTTCGTGTTTTTCTTTAGCAGCCATCAATGGAGGACTGTTAGTTAATAGTTGTTAACAATTGATTGTTGTGTTTTGATAGGTAATAATACAAGTCTACAAGTACAAACGTTGAGAACCAGCTGAAGTCGGATTTATTGCCAGCGTCAAATGGATATCAGACATTTTTTTTTCAAAAAGGTGAGGGATAATTTTGCAATAAAATGCCATTACACACAAGAGCTTTCAATTTCAGTTACTGTCAAACACACCAACTTTGTCCCGTTTTTCCCGTAATTTTGATTTATTTTCATTTTTTAATGAAGATTTAAATATAATATTCTGTTTGCTAAAATTATATGATCGTCTGCACGCAGTTGGTGGTACAGTGTATTAAAAGTAAAATAAATTTGATCCATTTTTTTTGGCGGGCAAAGTTATCCACACTTCTCACTGACATGGGAGTAATTTTGCATTCTAGAGACGTGTTCGTGGAAATTCTGAAATCAAAAAAATTAAACAACATTAATGGTAGGGACGAAACCAGTTTTACAAACAGATGAACATTATAATGTACTTTTGTCTTTAGTAGTAAAGTATCATATATAGGTTCATCTGTGAAAGATTATCAAATGTGACAAACGCCTCTTAACTTGGTTTTTGACGGCGGGGACCCGGGGGAAGTGGATATTAATGGTTCTGACTGAACTTAATTTGATTACTTGGCACGTCCTTATTAGTTTTGTGTTATATACTGAAACTGTGATTAAAAGGCAGTTCTATCATTATCAACCTGATAATTAATTCTTTTAGACTCGACGAAACAAATCGAAAATAAGGAATAAATTCTTTTGATATCTCACTTGGTTTTCGAGATTCGTGTTAAAAATCAGTTTTAGGCGTAGTTCCTTGTGCTTTTGGTGATGTTTCTTCTGGTCCAGGCCGCATTTTTCGACCTAACAACAACTACTAGGAAGAACAGTGCATTTCCACCGTGAAAATATAATAGGTTTGGTGAATTTTTTTCTCTGGTCCAGGCCGGATTTCCTCATATTTGAGATACAATAGCTCAAAAACTGAGCGAGATATCAAAAAAAAAATATATACTAGCAGAGTACCGGGCGTTACCCGGTGTAATCGTCATCAATTTACCCGTGCAATATTTTTATATTTCAGATGTAAACCATGCTTACCAAGTTTGATTAATTTGGCGTCATGCATTTCCAGAAATAAACTAAACATTGGTATACCCGAACAATTGCCAGAGGCCAGAATGGAGTGAATTGGATGCTGTTGTACAGAATATCAGTTTACATTTTGGGTCAGGCCTCATTTCAACCTAACCACGTCAATTTTGAGATACAATATCTCAAGAACTAAGTGAGATATCAAAAAATGTTATTCTTTCAATTTGTCTTGTCGAGTTACATAAAAATCCATCATCAAATTGCGGCGCCTCGATTATCGGAGAATCCCCAATTAAAATACTCCAAAATATGACCGAGCGTGGTGGGTGAGCGGTTAACGCTCGCGCCTCGAATTCTGGAGGTCGCCGGTTCGAATCCTCGTCCAGACATCCAGATTTGGATTTTCCATGGTTTCCCCAAATCACTCAGGTGATTGCCGGGATGCTCCCTTCAAAAGGCCATGGCCGACTTTTACCCATTCCTTGTCCCCAATCCCATCCCGCCTCTAATGACCTTGACGTCAACGAAGCGTGATTTCTCAAGTAAAAAAATAAATTAAAAAATCCAAAATATGTTTATCATAATACTCTGTTTCACCATGAAGTACAATTCACAAAAATTATACAGTAGTAATTTGCTCAAAAAAGCATCAAATATAACAAGTTTTCAATTTACTGAGATAAGTTATTTTGCATTCCAGTTATTAATGTAGTCATGCATCCATAGTACTTTCCCTACATTAACTATTTCCTTACAAATTGTTTTACGGAAAAAGATACCTTGGCTAAAGAACTTTGCGTATTTGACGCTACCTATAGGCCTATAAATGTCACTTTAATAACAAACTTTCATTTCAATATCTGAATAAATGAAGTGAATTTTGTTTCAATATTTTCAGGGACTACTGTCCAAAAGAGAAAAAAAGGCCGAGACAGTAGCAGTGGAAGCGATAACCGTGACGAAAGTGACGAGGCCGTAGCACCACTGTCGAATTTTCCAGCACCAGTAGCACTCACTGTGGACAAAGCTGCCTCTGTTGACCCTAATCCAAGATATGAACTAGCTTGTGCAGGCAATCCAGAAACTGAAGCTAATGGTGACTACCATGAAAATGATGTGGGTCGTTATGTTGGGTTAGCTTCCCAGTTATCAGTGGAAAAAAAGAAAGAGTTGTTACAAAATCCCTGGGTTCCGCCAAGGAATTATGATTTTGAAACTGATGCTAGCCATTTGCAAAGAAAATTCAATCATGCTTGGTTAGATCAATATGTACCGTGGTTAGTATATTCGAAGCAACTGAAAGGGGCTCTTTGCAAGCACTGTGTGTTGTTTCCCCCTGCCGCTGGCACTTTTAAAGGAGTTTTGGGATCATTCATGATCAGGCCATTCACAAAATTCAAGAATATGCATGAAGACTGCCGAAAACATGTGACGACCAACTTCCACCAAACTGCCACAGCTTCTGCAAAGACTTTTCTTGAAAATGTACCAGTGGACGTTCAGTTGCAAGGGTTTCACCTAAAAACAATCCACGAAAACAAGCAAATATTGTCATCTATTATTTCGTGTATTATATTTTGTGGCACAAATGAAAAAAAAAAAAAAATTTGCCTCTGAGGGGAAAAGAAAATGATGATGGAGTGTTGTGCTTGATTTGTTGAATTTACGAATCGATTCTGGGGATGAAAAATTGAAGACTCATCTGAATAATTGTAACAGTAATGCAGTTTACACATCGTCGATAATACAAAACCAACTGATATCTTTATGTGGTGAAGTTATTAGGGAGAATATAATAAGTGATGTGAAAAAAACTATAGCTTACTCAGTCTTAGCTGACGAAACATCAGACATTGCTGGGAAAGAACAGTTATCGCTTGGACTGAGATTCTATGATGAAAGCAAAGAAAAAATCCGAGAAGAATTTGTAGGTTTTGGAGCTAAAAGCACAAGATGCATCATCAATTGCAGAAGCAGTTCACAGCAGTTACAATCTTCAACCAGAATATTGCGTTGGATTGGGCTTCGATGGCTGCTCGACAATGGCAGGCAAAGACTCTGGTGTACAAGCGATTTTGAGGAATAAATAATTGTCGGTCATTATATTTTTCACTGCTCAAGCACAAACTCAATCTTGTGGGGCACGTAAGCAAATGCAGTACCAGAAATTAGAAATACTATTGGCACTGTAAAGGATACAATAAAATCTACTTCTCGCAGCAATTGACGCTCCTAAATCTATCACTAATTGTGTGAAAACAAGAATGGCCAGAGAATATAAATCTATTCGAAAATTTTATAAAAATTTCCCCAGAGCTTTGACAAGCGTTAGAAAATTATCCCTTGAGGGAAATTACGCCACAAGAAAATCTGTATACCAGTTGAATTCCGCGAGTACGAAACCGTGGTCATCGTTGCTTCATACTATAGCAAAGTATTCAGCAGTGTGGGAAACAGAAGTTAATGCCTTAACAAACAAAGAACATGGATTTAATCGCGGTTGGAGAACACATTAAAGGGTCATTGATGTATTTGAAAATGACCGTAAGGATGCAAATCGAATCACCAAGGAATTACTTAAAGGAGCAGAAGATATCGCAATGGGATTGGAAATTGAAATTTTTGTTCCACGTCTTGCTCATAGGCAAAATAACAGGAGCAATCCACCCCCCGACAATGACTTAGAATACTGGCGACATGCACTAATTATACCATATTTGGATTCTCTTATATCATCATTAAATACCAGATTCTCATAAGAAAATACCCCAGCATTTGCGCTATCAAGATTACATCCTGACCAAAATGAGTGTAGCAGGTTTACACAAGAACGCAGAACTGTTCAAAACATTTTATGACTTGGATGATATCACTGGAGAACTGGACATTTGGTACAATTTGTGGATAAAGAAGAATTTACCCGAAGACAAATTAAGGGATATAGAAGTCGTGGACCTGTTTGAAGAAACTAATTTTTTTTTTTCCCAGCCATGAAGAAAGCATTCACAATTCTGAGCACTATTCCATACACTACAGCGACAGTAGAACGATCCTTCAGTACGAGTGAAGAACTGGCTCAGGAACACTATGGGAGAAGAAAGACTGACCGCATTATGTATGATGAGTGTGCATAGGAATTTCGTAAGAGAACACCGTGAGACACTGACAAAAAAGTAATTGAAAAATTTTATGAAAATCCAAGACGATTAATGTTTAAATAAGAAACTATAACTAAATAGTAGGTCCTCAGATAATTATGTTAATTATGTTAATAATTATGTTAATCAATAAAAAAATTGTTTCCTCAACAGCATTGAGTTTGATTTTGTAAGAAAATCGTGAAGTTCCAGTCCCCCAACCCACTTCCTCGGAACCATTACGAGCTGCCCCCCCCCCCTAGATCAAATCTTGCCCCCCCCTTCCCCCCTTAGCTCTGATCCTGGATACGCCCTTGCCTGCAGTGATATTGGTAAAAGAAATAGGAGTAATATGTGGTAGGTCAGAGCTGTTGGTTTTGGCCCATAGGAGTGGGCTTTAGTTTCTAAGTAGGTATGGAGTAAATTGTCAGTGAAAGTATTGAATGGTTTACATAAAAAAGTGAAAGGAATGCCACCGGAGCTTTAGTTGCATCCAAATGTTCTGAAATAATATTAGTAACCGGAACGGTTGATTTTAATGACGATGGCTACTAAACAAATTTAAATAGTACACTTTTCGCAATATTCATTTTTCTTCCAGATGAAAGAGATCTTGGGTGCACTTAAAAGTTGTCTCAGCATAAAAGTGAAGGATAGAAAGTAAGGAGAATGTGAATTTTTGGAAGGCAAGAGCTACTCTATCTTAGATTTGCCAAAATAATTTTTTTATATTCACAGGTAAGAATCTCAATCGAGATTTTCTTTTTTATAACATTTGTAAAAATCCTATGTGCCTTTATTCTTTTCAGGCCGGTCTCTTACACATCGGTGCCCAAGTCTGTCACATCCTGGTACAGGAGCCACCTTGCGGCAACTGGCGGAATGACAACTCCGTTGTTGTGCTGATTCCTCAAGCTGCCGATGGGGCGGCGCCACCGCAGCGCAAGAACAGGTTCCAGAAACGTACGAAGTTCCGTTTGTCGGTCAGTGAATTCATGTTCAAAAGATTTACGGCAAGTAGTAATTTTCGGATAATCCTTAAACGACAATCATATTAACAAACAGTGAAAAACCGCCGCTAATATAACAATACTGAACATATACCCCGTATTTGCATTCTCCAACTTTACCCAAGACCGCACGCTGTAATTGTTAGTAATATTACGGTAATTTGTCAAAAGTAATGAGATAAATAAGATTCAGATCAGATTTACAAATGGTACACCAATCGCATCAGAAAATTATACGTAGTAAGTTCTGAAATGCGCTCAAATTATAAAGACGTTATATGGGGTGCAGTTTTTGAAAACATTCACCGCCAAGCTGTACACATCTCCATATTCTCATAAACCACTTTTGAAAGCACTCCTGTCACTTATTTCCTTCAATAGTAAAAGCTTCCTTTCTTAGGTAGCAACCGCTTCTTCAGTACACTATCAGAACCATCTTCACGCTCATACTGTCTTACAATAAATACCAATCCACCTCCTTCATAGTAATATCTCCTGATTTTGCTCTGCAATAATTTCCAAATACAAATTTAGCTGCCATTCTTTGTATACCCTCCTGTATTTGATACCATAAATCTGGGCCCCCACCACCGTATTCCAGCTGTGATCTGCCCAAAGTTTAATTTAATTTAAATGCGATGGAGCTCATGCACCAATGTCATGCTTCCTTAACATTTATTAATTCCTTTCTTATTCTTCTTTTTAATATTAGCCTATCTTTTTTCCTATTACTGTAAATTCTCCACCCATCTACTTTTGCCCTTTACGAATTTTATATTCTGACAGTGTTTTTGATCAATTATTCATCACTTCCCCTCGTAATTTATTCCAGTCCCTGATTCCCTTATGTAGTAAAGAAAATTTTCCCATTCCCTTACGCGTTACATCGAGTATCAGCTTGTGTTCATAGTCATTTTGACCTTCCCTGCACTACTCCTAATTCTTCGACCAATATCTTTCGAAGCCTCACCATCAACGTGCGTCTTGTACACCCCAAACACTCTCTTCACCCTCCACCTATCTTTCAATAAATTTTAATCCAGAACTTTTATCATGTCAGTTACTTACTGGGCACTGATAAACAAATCTAAGCGCTTTCCTTTGCACCCCCTCCAACTCCTAAATTTGATACTAAAAATGTAGGTCCCAAATTACACCAACATGTTGAAACAATAGTCTGACCAAAGATTCGTAACCCACTTCTCCCATATCTCCTCAGCATACACTTCAATAAATGAAAGATTTTGTAATCCTTTCCTACCAACCACCTAATGTGCCCTGTCCAGTTGAGTTTATTGTCAAATATCTATACTTATAAAATACAAGTTTTGATCATCTGTCATGTCATGGCGTCACTCTATGACGTTGCGATATGACGCCTTTGTTCTAGGTTATACACGTTATTTAATAACATTTCTAAGCATCCGCGAATAAATTAACTGACAGAATACTGAAATAAAGGTATGTATTCCGCTTAAATTGACATATCAGTAATTGGATGCTTATATTTACGTATTATTCTTTTGATATACCTAACTATTCTTTAAATTCTTTGTCTACAGATATGTAAGATAAAAGCTTTAATTTTAGAGCATCATTGTTTGTGAACGTTTTGATTCGATGGTTACTTAGCATGGGTCAGAATTACAACTGGCATTTGACTTTACAGCAGAGGATATGAATAATTTAGGTTTTTTTTTACAAAATAAATTAAACTGTGTCCTATTATTTAAATTATTAAACCGATTGAAAGGAAATAGTAGCACACTGATCGCGATCTGTGCAGCCTACACTGCAAATAAACAAAATATTACATGGCATAACGAAAGTTTATAAGATTTATTTTAATTTACTTTGCTTTCACTAAGCAATATTACTGAGGCTTTTATTTCAGCAACATGTAACTGTCATCATTCAAACGTTGTAATATCGGTCTGAATCACAGATAAAGAAAAACAAAGGTGTAAAAACCATTAAAGATTTTTGATCAAATTTATATCGAGATGCGTCATTGACATTAAAATGCGATACAGTAAATGTATTAACATGCATGAGACGGGAACCTGGACCCAGAAGGATAGGGAAGCTTCTGCTACAGCGCAAGGCACGAGGAATTACATTGAATTTTATTTTATAACTATTCTATTTATTTAAGCAATTACTAAGAAATGAATTGTCAGAATACTGAAAGAAAAGTATGTATCTCGTTTAAATTGACATATTAATTATCATGTTTTTTTTACTGAAATCATTACATGGTTTGAATGAAAGAAATTCCAAGCTGATCGCGATATATGTGTCCTAAACCAAAATTAAACATTACGTGGCATAGCGTAAGTTGTTAAGATTTATTTTTAGCATACTTCGTTTTCACTGGGGTCATTATTTCAGCTGTGTCAGCCGTTAAAATATCGATCTTCATCACAGGTAATAAGAAAGAAAGGTGTAAGAACCAGTGAAGATTTGGGATCAAGTTTATATCGTGATGCATGATGACAGTGATATGCGATACAGTGAATGTATTAATTCGCGTGTGATTCCAGCGGCAATATTAGCGGAGTTTGTGGTTAGGCTGAAATGCAACCTGGACCAAATTTACAGCTGAAGCTTTTTGCTACAGCACAAGGGACGAGGAATTATAATGAGCTTCATTTTATAAGAATTCTATTTAGTTAAGCAACTGCAGAGAAATAAATTACCATAACACTCCGTTAAACCCGTCATTTTTTTACACTTCAAATCTTAGAAGCAACCTATAATCATAAACAATCTTTAGTTTTTATCTATGTACCTAATAAGTTGATTCTTCTTGGCATTTATATTAATTCCATGTTGCCCTATCCAGTTAAGATATTCTATCTAGGTCACCCTTCAACTATTCACAGTCTTCTCGAGTTTTGATCCTATTATATACGTGTGTTTAATGCACTCATTATTAAGTAACAATTTTTTCGGTTAAAAACTTATTAAGTTTTTAGTGATTGAGCTTAAAAAGCGCAAGGAACTTATATCCAGAACTAGTGAAACACAGGAAGCGTTTGTAAAAGAAATATAAAGGATTTTAAGTGTCCAGCAAGCAGATCGGCTATAGGTCATCTGAAGCTTCAAGCAAGAAATGTTGGACATGGCCAAAAAAAAGCTAGAAAATCATAAAATGGATACTGAAGAAGAAGAAAAATAATCACAGGAAGAAGCGCCTAGCTTCAGAAAAAAGAAGTGGATCCAAAAGGAACAAAGTAGAACTAATAACTCCTGAGATGTCATGTAATAGGAACAAGGAACAGACAACAAACCAGACGAGTACGTCGCAACAGCATCTAACTCACTTAATAAATTGGTAAGTAAGACACACAATCGGAAGGCCCTTGTGTCGTTTTAATTAAGCAGCAGTCGAACGGCCCCTTGCCCCACCCAATCGAATTAAGGAAAATTTTCTATAAAAAGATAATCGGGCTTAAGCGCATCAATCAAACAGGGAATAAAAACAAATGTCTTTGTAATTCATAAAGGCGGACTCAGCCAGCAGTTTTGTGGGAAATAATGACTTTCTACAATCTCTGGAATTAAAGGTATTTATACCTGCCAGTAGAGTTGAATGTAAAGGCGTGATTAAATTTGTTCCCACAGACCTGGCAGAAGAAGAGCTAAGACTTAACATTACATTATCTGTTCCGATAGTCGACGTCAGGCGGTTTATCAAAAAATTTCATTTGGACGAAAAAGTAGAAACAAAACCCTTACAAACGATTCTGCTTACATTCGACATCCAATTTCTGCTTGATGTGGTAGAACTCTACTACTTAAGATTTAAATTGGCACCATATATATATATCCTGTGACGCAATGTCCAAATTCCAGAGATTTACTAACATTTCTACCAACTATAGAGGAAAAGAGAGGTGTACAAGATGTGGGGAACAACGTAATGTTACCAGTTGCAACAATCAGTCAAATAAATGTGTGAACTGTGGAGGAGAGCATAAGGGCAATGACAGGGTATGTCCAGTAAGGAAGCAAAGGAGGATTTAAAGGACAAAACTTGCACTTGATAGTAAAACGACTGTGGGGGCAGGATATGAAGCAAAAGTAAATGATTTCCCCCACTTACAGCGTAATCCCTTAGCTCTGAAGCAACGGACGAAAGGATAAACACTAATAACGAACCAATACAACCAACACATACGGAACCAGACGAGGACATCATCAGCAATGTGTTTAAAACTGTGGCCAAAGTTAGTATGCAGCAGACAAAAGGAAAACTCTCTATAGCTGTGATTTAAAAATCCAGGAAGAAGCCACCAAGAATGTTGTTCAGGAAATAAAGTAATTGGGTTCTACTGACTCTACTACGGAGATATATAATATAACTAGTAGAAAGAAATTTACAATCAGTGTAATGCTAGAAGCCTGGTGCTGAATGGTATGATCTCCAGAGAATAATTGAGGAGCACGATCCGCATATATTGTTTATCGCAGAAACATGGCTACGCAGTTCTACCGTCATAAAGCATAAATATTTCAACATGCATAGAAGAGATTGAGACGATGGATATAGAGGAGTGGCCAAACTAGTGAGGCATGATATTAACAGGTACATCAGAAACCTACTGAACCCGAGCATTAATATAGAAGTACTCTCCGTGTATCTCAGACACGGAGGAACTCTATAGACTGTTACTGTTACTGAAAGTAACCTTGGATAGTCCTATGGCTTCCAACGAGACACTGGAACCGTAAAAAATGCCAACTGGGCCCTATATCAATAAAAAAAATAATCAAAAATTGGGACAATGGCATACAACGTCGAACTGGAAGAGATAATTGTTAAAACTGCTGAAGAGTGCATCCCAGTATCCAAAGCAAGCGGTAGGAGCAGGAACAGAAAACTGTAGTTGACCAGTGAATGCTCAAGAGCCATCGCAAGACGCCGTCTTGCCATCAAAATATGTAGAAAGGACTCAACGATCCAAAACTTCAACGCTCTCAGCAAAACATCTGCAGAGGGCAGAAACATCATCAGAAAGGCAAAAAGAGAATGATGGAAAAACTTATACACCAGCAACAAGTATGGCATCTTGGCGGAAAAAAACGTGAAGAATATTACGCTAGTTTAATGGCAATAGATCACTCTTCAACAGAATCAACACAGACGATCAGTTGGCGGAGCAATTCTTATCTTTGATGGTTCGTCTATATGTACCGATGGATATAGAGCAAATCACACATTAGGAGCCCAATGGAAACACTAATAGATCCAAAGACCCATTTTTCCTTATGTCTGGACTCCAGTGCCCCGTGAAGAAGAATGATACCCCTCAAGGGATTGATACGATCACCTATTCCATGAATGACAATCATCCCCAAACTGCTAAAAATAAACTCCTGGACCTCTTCAATAACATGATTAGTTCATTCTATGATTCTGAACAGTGGAGAAACGTCGTGTTAAAGCCTAACAGGGACATGAGCTACGCAGCCTCTTATTGGCCTATATCTCTAATTCCTTATTTGACTAAACCTATGTGCATAAGATAGAAAGCAGGATGGGTTGATAGAGAATTTTAGAAGGCTTGACTGTCGTACGTTGATTTTCTGTACAGGTTACAACAAAGTGAACACCACAATTACGCTAGTTATGGACATTCAACTGAGCTATCTTAGAAATGCCTACTCGCAGCACTCCTAGATGTCAAAGATGCGTACAACAACCAGCAGATTAGTATCTTACGGGATGCATTATAGGTGCTGGAGCTACCCAGAAAGTTGATCTCTTGGTGCTGCAACTGTCGTGAATTAATTGATAAACACAAAGCGTGCGCTTCACTGGATTTATTATTCACTTACTACAGGACCACTTTAGTGGCCAAGAATGTAACTACATACTAAGTACAGAGAGAGCTCACAGATTTCGCATAAGTGCTTCTAATCCCCAACATCCTCACAACCTTGGTGTATCTCCAGAGGAATGACCAGCTGGACAGTAGAGATGGCCAGGTCAGAGAATTTAATGGAGTCGAGTCCGGATGTACATCCAGCGCTGCGGACCTACATCTAGGAACCGTGTCCGGCGGACCTGTATGGGTCCGGCTCTGCAATCGGGCGGGCGGAGTGTATGGCAGAACTGGATGTGTGCGGACCTACATTCAGTTACATGTCCGGAGGACATGTCTGATTCCGAATCTACAGTCGGGTGAAAGGAACGTATGATGGATATAAATCCGATCAAGGAGAATTGCAGCACGAGTTATATCGTGTTGATCCATTGATTTATGAAATGAAAGAATACTAAATGTGTGAATTTTGTTTTATTTTTATCTGAAACTCATAACTGTATTATAAAACTGTATTATAAAATCACTATAACCAGACTGCTAATGATCAAAATAAAACGAGAATTGCTGTGGGCTTCTATAAGAAGAGAATTTAACCATTTCTTAATAGTATTGTAAGTTTTTTTTTTTACTAAAAATGAAACTTTTAAAGACTAAACATTTTGAAATACTTATTAGCTTTCCATAACCTACTTAAGAAACAGTTTATTATAAATGAACAAAAAACAAAACTTCATGCATAACTTATTTTAAACATTGTGATGCATGCTAAATTGAGTGTGATACCAGGCATTTTAATTAGATGACATTAACATGGTATGTTGTGCCAGCTACTGTAACGTGGTTTCTGAGTTTTGAAAATATTTATTTTATTCAGTGTAATTACAAAAACTTTTAAAATTTTTTAACTTCATTTGAGATTATTTCCCATTAAGTTTCAAGAATTTTTACGTAAGTTTCAATCGTTCGTAATAATAACCGATTGTTTGAGCCATTGTTAGACGGCTGGATGTGTGTTTTTAATGTCAGATTATAAAATATTGCTCTAAACGCGGCCAGCAGAGTCGCCCCTTGGAAAAGAAGAAACTTTATTATTATTAATTTTTTGCAATAAATAGATGTTAAATGCACCATCTGCTTTCTCGTTTAAGGCTACCCTTCATCACAATTGAAAAAGTTAAGAACTCTAGAACGGAATAATAATCAAACTGGAAGGTAAAAGTTTAATAAGACTACAACGAATTAAAATTACAAGTAACATTATAAGTCTATTCTTAATTAGCACATAAAGCACTCCCTACCTTAAAAGCATGCCATAAAATAAACCAAAACCAGACAAATAAAAAAGTACTACCGGGTTTTAACTACCCATCAAACGACCATTGTCACTAAAAAATTTACAACCAGATTATTATCGTAGGACAAAAATAAATTATTTTATAACTTGTATCAGTAATTAAAGTTAATTCAGAATCGGGCTTAAAGACAGGGAGTTCTTAATTTACCGTTTTTCCCGTTTTCTACAATGCTGTTAGTTGTTGACACTATTACTTCATGATCTTTACAGCATTGGGATTTATTAAATCCTGGGGCTAAATGCTCATTACTTAACAAGGCGTGAAATTACCTGCGTTATTCTTTGTTTGGAATAACATAAATAAATACAAGCATTTGGCGAATGAGGATGTCGCCGTTCGTGTTCTTTAGTCTCCGGTATAAAGTGGAACGCTCAAGTTTTGTCACCCGTCATAATCGACTCCATAATCGCCTAGGTTTCAAGGATTCCAACAAACACAGTCTACCGGTAAAGTAAGGTTGATAATGTCTAAAGACCGGAAGACCGAGCGTGGCGTGTGAGCGGTAACGTTCTGGCTCCAGGCAAATGCTGGGACGATTCTTATAGAAGGCCATGGCCGTTCCCTACTTTAATAACTTCAACATCGATGAAACGTAAAGCAATAAACAAAAAAATAAGGATAGGGAGAAGGTATTGTTAATCGATTTCAAGCCAGCTGCGACGTCCTCAATAAATTTAGCCAGCTCTTCTTCTTATGATTTTATGCCTCGTCGACATAGAGGTGATTATTGGCTGGATAGGAGTAGTGGCAAGGATTTCGGCCATGCCCTTGTAAAGAACCTATTCCGGTATTCATATGGAGTGATTTGGGGAAACCTTGGAAACCACAAATATGAATGGCCGAACTTGGATTCGAACCATTGTCGTTTACAGCAACGACCAACGTGTGTTCCGAAATGGTAATGATGTAGAAAAATAGATATTTGTTCACCCTCTAAAACTGTAAATAAATTAATTTGATTCTTTATCTATGAATGCTTGGGAGACGTTACTTTTTGTATTGCCCTCATGCAATTAACATGGATTCCCACCGTATTTTCAATTGCCAGCTGTAAGTTGGATAATTCTGAAACCAACAAAAACTTTTGCCAAATGTGCTGCTAGTGTTAAATTATTACGTGTATTATTTACGCGTTATAAAGGTATTCTTCCTAGCCGAAGGAAGTAGGAAAGTTAAGACTTTTTCCTGGTAAGCGTTGCCATATTTACTTTCTGCGATGTTGCCACGATGTTCTGCCTAGTAGTAGCGCTGTAGCAATTTCCCTATACCAGAAATAGTGTCTCATAGCTAGACACACACATAGGCGAAATGAAAAATTATTTATGTTCCAGTCTCATCTAGAATATTTTCATTTAACTGATTACTTCTCTTGCAACAGTTCGATTCTGTATGCAGATTACTATTCAATCACGGAATGTTGTATGTATATATATATTTTTTCTTTGGTCATATAATTTATGAGGCACTAGATTCTGTGAGTCCAGGTGTCCTAGTGGTAACGCGCTGGGCTGTCAAAGCGCTGGTTCTTGGTTCAAGCCCAGGTGCTGTTATTTTTTTTCCCATTCTTTATCTCTTTTTCACTTGTTGCAAAATACATATCATATAAGTAAGTTTATATATTTCGTGGTCAATTGGAACAGTGGAAATGAATCATAAAATTAATGTTTGGCTGAAATGAGAAAGTGTCAACGCATCATGCGTAGAGTAGGAACTGAAAGCCAGTTTTCCAATAAATTTAATTTAACCATTACGATTTGTGCCACTCAACTTAACCAATTTTTTTCTAGTGCAAAGGCGGGAGATTGATAATTGGGGCAATGATGGCTGTTTAAAAATAAACAAGGACCTAAATCAAACTAATGTGCGGTTTTTGTAGCTGACGTTCCTGTTGGACACAGTGGTATTAGCAAGCAAACCAGAATTGAAAATGTGAGTAGTTATTCTTACGAAAACAAAAAATCATCATTGACGAATAACATGCTAATGAGAGGTTCCGTATTTGACAAAATGCTGCTTCCTACTAGTGATCAGTAATGATATAATTGATGTATATCCTCAATATAATGACATGATAACCTTGTTTCCGAAATCTGAAATTGCAAGAAAGAAACAGGAAATTTGAGGAAGGAGGAAAGATAATGCCAGTCTGGTTATAAGTTGTTGTTACCTCTCTGGTAATCCAGAAAGAATGTTACTGTAAGTGGCTCAGATTCGCGGGTGCCATGCTGATCCCGGAAGCTAGTGCGGTGTCTCGCGGTTCCACGGTTCGAGTCAGGCCGCAGGCATAAAGTGGTTTTATGAGTGTTTTTCTTGTGTTGCCTGTAAACTGGGACAGTGAAAACATATTATACACTTAATGAGAATCAAAAGCTACACATGTCTGCATGTATCTATTAAGCAATCCAAATTCGTTTTTGTTGTTATTCTTTAGTAAAGTCATTATTATTGCAATGGCTCGGAAAAGATTAGTTTTTAAGCAACGAAAAAAAAAAACCGGCCACGGTCCTTGAGAAAGGGCAATTCCACATTCCTTTGAGCAATTTTGGATTTTGTTTTTTCTATTTAAACCCACATTTTGATGGCTGGATCGTGAATATGAATTGAGTACTGTCTAATGACGCTGATGAACTTTACCCTTCATCCAATTCGTTAGGCTATGAATTAATGTAAACATATGATTTGTAATTGCATCTAAACATAACTGACAATCATTTTTAAAAGTGAGGTTCAAAATTTTTGCTATTAATAGATCAGTCAAGCATCCGTACAATTCAATCAATGAAACAATACAGTTTCTGATCCATCATTCAACCAAAATATTATTGGATTAATTTCCTATTCGTTTGCTGAATAGTAACGCAATCAAGATTTAATTTAGAACTACTGGTATCTTTATGTATTGACATATTAACCTGTTGTACGCTAAAGTGATGCTAAAGTCAAACACAATCCGTTTCAGAATACTGAAATGAGTAAGAATCCAGTCTTACAGTACAAATCAGGATACTGGATGTAAATTCATTTAGCCAAAGTTTCAAGCAAGTAGTTTGTTTCCTCATAGTTGTAGAAGAACGATAGTCAGGATATGGACGTCGTAACATCCACGAGGAAGAGGAGTGGTTTTATAAATATCCTACGTTTCAGTTATTCTAAGCTATCAGTTTCTAAATTTCTGAAAGATTTTGTCACAAGTTAAAAATCATAAAACAGCAGATAGAAATAGTGACACTTATTTTGCGTAACGTTTTGGTAACAGATAAACTACTATGTTGTTAAGTAAAAATTACGTGTCAGCTGATAGATGAAGTTAGCACTATCTAGAGCCACACTGTTATTAATTATAAGGATTTATACTTTATCTCTGTTACACTCTGCAAGTGATGTGTAGTAGGATAATCACGAGGAAGTCGGGCTGTTTACACATAGCGTTAAGCGCGCAGCATTTCCTTGACCGGATTGTACGGAATATCCATTCGCAAGATATTCCGACTGCTTTAAGAATTCATAATGATTTAACTTCTATCAATACTCGTACGTTTTGTTATTATATTACTGTTGACAGTAACATCAAAATTAAAACACCCAGAGCTCGAATAAAATCCGCAGTAGCTTACTTCGGAGAAGTGAAAAGTTAAGTAACGGAAAAGAAGCGATTGCTTTAGTTATTAAAGCGTCAGCATAAATATAACAAGAAACTAAGTCAGTATGCTGTTATAATCTTTTACAGACGTATATATGTATATTTGTATTTGTGAAATATTCTAATTTTTTTATTGTATTTCGCTAAAATATGGGCGTAAAGTGATGTTGCACCATCTACTTGGACATCAATTGATTTTTTCTGAAACACTGTATTTTCAACCTCACCACTTCAGAAGACTCGTTATTTGGTAGATCCTCCGATTTGTTTGAACTTCATTGGCTGGAGATCGCGGCCCACCCATATCACTGTAAACTAATAATTACAAGGATCTTTAACGCTTCGAATAATTAAATTCTGACGGTTCGGCTAAACTGCTATAGCTTTTATCAGTCCATCGTTCGCTCGGATTCACAGCAGAATTGACGCGTCTAGATTAAAAGAAATTTGGGTAAATTTTTATTTTCTCAAACACAATAAATGTTCGTATAGAATGAATGGAGGAATTTTATAAATAATCTAGACGACAGTCTTAAAAAATCTACGAGTGAGAGCATTACAGCACTTGTTTCTCATTTAAGAATATAGTTGAATATTGGAGTGAAATAAAGTGTATCTTAATGCTTGATAGCAGAGTATCAGGAAAGTGAAACACAGGTTATTTATAGAAGAAGGACGTTCATAATTTCCTGTTTCCGCATAAGAAGGCGGAAATTTTGGTAGGCACTCGCCTTTCTTTCGATCTTTCCTTCCAGTTTACTAAATGAATGGACTATTGGTCATGATTGTATATGCATGCTTTTGTATATCGCCATGTGTCGGTTTCAGTACTACCTTCTAGAAGTGTGTCTTCTTTATTTATCAAATGTAATGAGATATAATAATTCCTTTGTTCTAACAGTTATGGGCAGCAGTCTAGGTGCTTAATGGTTAAGGCAGATTGAAAGAAATGGCAGTATCATGGGTTCAAACCACTTGGTCTAAATGAATTTTTACTGAATTTACTTTGTTCATGTCAGTAGTCAAGGACGATCAGTTATTTGGATCCCACGGTATAGCCACGACTCAAGCGTAATACACAGCAAAGAGACTTTCACTAGGCTGCCGAAGTAATTAATAATTCAGATTTCATTTTACCTGAATGTATTATTATAGCATCGTGGTATGTGGAATGAAGAAACATTAAAACAAATATGAAAAGCATAACTGAAGAATCTCGTAATTACGAAATATGAAGTGACTTGTCGCAGAAATCAATCGTTCTGTATGTGGATATTAATGAAAATAAGGACTCTTAAAACTGTTATCCTGTATATCCAGTCTATTTCTGTGAATATATCTTTCTACAAATTCTGTCTTAGGCCACGATTTCCAAAACAAGTGATTTTTTTTTTTATACTTCATCTGCCAGCATAAATGTGAATATCTTGTACAACGCCACGTTTGAAATGTTGTCACTGTTTTTATTTGAAGGTTAATTACTGTGAAGCCCTGGGCTCTATCCATGCAGTGTTAGAACCATGTTATGGATGATAATTTCTTGCTATCAGATAGCTTTTTTGTAGATTTGATCGTTTATACTTCTCTCATTTAAATTAATCTAGAGCAAAAGGAGTATATAACTTTCTTACCGCCGTACAACCTTCCTTACGTTTCTACCATACAGTTTAATTATTTTTTCTTTCTGCGTCTATTCAATCTGATTGAGTCTTGAATAACTACTCACATTTTCAATTCTGGTTTGCTTGCTAATACCACTGTGTCCAACAGGAACGTCAGCTACAAAAACCGCACATTAGTTTGATTTAGGTCCTTGTTTATTTTTAAACAGCCATCATTGCCCCAATTATCAATCTCCCGCCTTTGCACTAGAAAAAAATTGGTAAAGTTGAGTGGCACAAATCGTAATGGTTAAATTAAATTTATTGGAAAACTGGCTTTCAGTTCCTACTCACGCATGATGCGTTGACACTTTCTCATTTCAGCCAAACATTAATTTTATGATTCATTTCCACTGTTCCAATTGACCACGAAATTATAATCTTACTTATATGATATGTATTTTGCAACAAGTAAAAAAGAGATAAAGAATGGGGAAAAAATAACAGCACCTGGGCTTGAACCAAGAACCAGCACTTTGACAGCCCAGCGCGTTACCACTAGGACACCTGGACTCACAGAATCTAGTGCCTCATAAATTATATGACCAAAGAAAAAATATATATATACATACAACATTCCGTGATTGAATAGTAATCTGCATACAGAATCGAACTGTTGCAAGAGAAGTAATCAGTTAAATGAAAATATTCTAGATGAGACTGGAACATAAATAATTTTTCATTTCGCCTATGTGTGTGTCTAGCTATGAGACACTATTTCTGGTATAGGGAAATTGCTACATCGCTACTACTAGGCAGAACATCGTGGCAACATCGCAGAAAGTAAATATGGCAACGCTTACCAGGAAAAAGTCTTAACTTTTCTACTTCCTTCGGCAAGGAAGAATACCTTTATAACGCGTAAATAATACACGTAATAATTTAACACTAGCAGCACATTTGGCAAAAGTTTTTGTTGGTTTCAGAATTATCCAACTTACAGCTGGCAATTGAAAATACGGTGGGAATCCATGTTAATTGCATGAGGGCAATACAAAAAGTAACGTCTCCCAAGCATTCATAGATAAAGAATCAAATTAATTTATTTACAGTTTTAGAGGGTGAACAAATATCTATTTTTCTACATCATTACCATTTCGGAACACACGTTGGTCGTTGCTGTAAACGACAATGGTTCGAATCCAAGTTCGGCCATTCATATTTGTGGTTTCCAAGGTTTCCCCAAATCACTCCATATGAATACCGGAATAGGTTCTTTACAAGGGCATGGCCGAAATCCTTGCCACTACTCCTATCCAGCCAATAATCACCTCTATGTCGACGAGGCATAAAATCATAAGAAGAAGAGCTGGCTAAATTTATTGATTACGTCGCAGCTGGCTTGAAATCGATTAACAATACCTTCTCCCTATCCTTATTTTTTTGTTTATTGCTTTACGTTTCATCGATGTTGAAGTTATTAAAGTAGGGAACGGCCATGGCCTTCTATAAGAATCGTCCCAGCATTTGCCTGGAGCCAGAACGTTACCGCTCACACGCCACGCTCGGTCTTCCGGTCTTTAGACATTATCAACCTTACTTTACCGGTAGACTGTGTTTGTTGGAATCCTTGAAACCTAGGCGATTATGGAGTCGATTATGACGGGTGACAAAACTTGAGCGTTCCACTTTATACCGGAGACTAAAGAACACGAACGGCGACATCCTCATTCGCCAAATGCTTGTATTTATTTATGTTATTCCAAACAAAGAATAACGCAGGTAATTTCACGCCTTGTTAAGTAATGAGCATTTAGCCCCAGGATTTAATAAATCCCAATGCTGTAAAGATCATGAAGTAATAGTGTCAACAACTAACAGCATTGTAGAAAACGGGAAAAACGGTAAATTAAGAACTCCCTGTCTTTAAGCCCGATTCTGAATTAACTTTAATTACTGATACAAGTTATAAAAGAATTTATTTTTGTCCTACGATAATAATCTGGTTGTAAATTTTTTAGTGACAATGGTCGTTTGATTTCTTGCGGTGCTAATATTTAGTTCTGCGCGATTAACTCTCATTTATTTATATAGTGCATAATCATTATCGTCCACCTACAAAGAGAGCAATAATTCCTCTTGTAAATTATTTCTTTCTGAAACGCGATGATCGTTCTACTGTGAAATAAATATATTGGAAACATGTGTGTTGTTTGAAAAGGGGCAGATGATATGATTTCGGCGCGGCTTGAAACCCGTGTAGATTTTCGTCAGTTCTGCTGCCGCAAATCTTTCATGCTTACGTCGGCTATTAGTTACGAAACATTGGGTAGTTTCGCAAATGTTTATTTTATTTCCTGACGCAGTTAGGAAAGAATCATGGATACCTTATACTTTTAAGCAATGTACAGTTTCGGTACGCTTAAAAATAAAATACAAGTAAAGATAGATTTCTAAATTCAAAAAAAAAAAAAAAAAAAAAAAAAATAATAAGAACTACTTGGATTTGAACTCGGAACCGCTTGTTCAGCAACCCAGAACGCTAACCATAGGACCACTGCAAGCGCGGTGTTACTTTCCTCGAATAGGCGTATACAACGCCTGCGAAGGAAGACTGTTTCATTCAATCCATCTTGGAGAGAGACACTTCCGAAATAATTTCTTGTTTCTGTAGTTTCGTAGTACTAAACATTCTACCTCATGGAACATGATTCTCCCTTGGTTTGTGGACTGACCAGATATATGAGTGAAATATTATTTGAAGGAATTATCAAAATGAGTATAACAATCTTATCGTTATAGTTTTATGCTAATCAACCGTAGTAATATATAACATTGAGCCTGTTTACTGCCTCACTTTAATGTAATCCCGTTAATTACAACTTTTGGGAAACGTTTCAAGATCTGAATTTTGGTAAAGTATTATAGAAATGTAATGGCAGGATGATGAACTGTTCAGCCAATAAGAATCGTCAGTGGGAGGAGCTTAATTCCTACCTGTTGGCCAATTGTTTCCTGCATTGACTTAATGAAATGAAAAATCTGCAGTATAGATGGCTCTGAATAAAATATCCACTAATGAAATTGCGAGGAGGCAGAGCCAGTATTGTGTTACTGTTGCCTGGGATGACATTGATGCCAGATTGTGCAAAATAAGAGTGATAGAATTTTTCAGCGGCGGCCAGAAATAAAGTCAAAGACTGTACGTACATCCATCCCTAGCGCAACTGATAAGGGTCCGCGTAACTGTATCCATCCGGACCTACCCATCTCTACTGGACAGGTATAGTGATGAATCTTCCTTCTGATGTAGACAGGACAGCCGTAAGTATGATCCCATCTCTTCCTGTCTTCATCTCGTGAATTCTTGTCTTCCTCCACGTGATGTTGTCGCACATCTTGAAGGGCAGCATCTCCTACCTTGAAGTCTGCTGTTTTCCTTCTATGATTTCCCAGTTTTTTGAAAATTTGAAGGAGCAAGATGTACTCCTCACTCCACCGTTTCCAAAAGTAATTTGCCAATGACGTCAGGGGTTTGGCGTTAAGTGCGGCTTCAATGCTAGTCAGTACCATCTGAAATCTTTCTATTTCCATTATGGAGCGTTCAAACACCTTACGTAGGCAGCGTTTAGTCCAGCCAACTATTCGCTCCCACCTTCCTCCCCACCAAGTCACACGTAGCGCAATAAATGTCCGCATGATTCCTAGCTGGGCGAGATGCTTGTAAGTTTTCTTTGTCCATACATCAGCCAGCTCCTTATTGACGAAATTAAAGGCGAGAGTATTGTCCCTGTAAATCGCCAGTGGTATGCCATGTATGGCAATGAATCTCTCCAGGGCTTGTAGAAATCTTGCAGTGCTCAAGTCGTGGCAATGTCACTATCTTCACGGGAGCAAGTTTATTTTTGCTAAAAACCAACTGAACTGAAGTTGTGCCACTAGCCAGAGATGCAAAGCAAGGTGGGTCATATAGCGAGGTCATGTTCTGCAGCATGTTTGGCTTCGTTGTAGGCTCCTTTCTGTAAGGACTTCGTAGTTTATGAAGAATGTAC
>JARYHS010005784.1:0-26042 GCA_031002005.1 Vandiemenella viatica
CATAAGGCGTTGGCTGATGCGGGCTTGCATCACGACGCGGCTTGGGAAACCAGGTCGCTAGAATTGCTGATCGAGATCGCTGACTTTGCGACGCGGCGCACGCAAGCAACGCTGCAGGAGAATGAGTGCAGCGAGGTTTCTTAATAGCTAATCGCCAGTTGCTAGTGACTTGAACTTGTGATTCGATACCGACACATTCGCCTCGGGCACGGCCACCGACCACGCGCTACGCCGCTATCCTGCCGATACTACCGATAGTCAGAAACAGCAGTAGTTCCTGTCGCGGTGTGGACCGTACCTTCCGGGCGTAACTTACTTGTAGCTTCTACGAATAAACTCACAGTACATCACAGTACGTCTTATTCTTGTAGTAGCGCTAGGACCCTCTCATGCCGTCGAGACGGCTGGTGTCAGACCTGATCATTCACGAGAGCGGCCTGTGCAAGTAAGTTCCACTCTCACCACTCGCCTTCCTGACCACTACCGGGACCTGCACGTATACTGCAGAAACGTCCCGTACAACTTCATTCCATATTTTTTTTTTTTTTTTTTTTTTTTGCGTGGAGGGGAGGGTATCTATTGTTTCATTCCATTCCAGTCCAGTAAATGAATTTTTCGCCACTGATCATCGACTGTTGCTATGAATTCTGCACTTTTATTGAAGTCAGCCATTATGTCAACTACATTTTCTTTGTTGTGATTTAGTGCTTGTTCAACACTTATTTTGAAATTGTTTTTCAGTGTCTATTTTTTTGTCAAATACAGGAGTTGGAGGAGTAGAGTTGGAGAGAGTGCAAAAAAAGGACTGCTAGATTTGTTTCTGGAAACTATCGCAGAATGCAATCAGTAACAGATATGATTAAAAGAGCTGGAATGGGATTCACTGCAAGACAGGTAGAGGGTGAGAGGGTCATGGGAATGTACAAGGTGTATATTGGCGATGTGGCATGGAAAGATATTGATGTAGGTATGAAAAGAACTGCGTGGAAGGGAAAAATTGACCATAACCACCAGCTGGCACTCGATTCCAGGCACAAGGGCATGAGAAGATTCTCTTTTTTAGGTAAGGTTGTCAGGGATTGGAATAAGTTACCAAGGGAAATGATGAATAATTTACCATAAACGTTGAAAGAATTTAAAGTTAAAATTTGTAAATGTAGGTGGGGTGCAGGAAAGGGGGAAGATGGGTGTATAGGGAAATTGCCACTGGAGCATGCGCTCCATTGCAATTTAATTGAATATTATTATTTCTTCGATGGCGTTGATCGAGTAAGGGATAGTTGAAAATATTTATCTATTCAAATGTTTCTATTAATAATTTTCATCAATTAATTTTTTTTTGGTTGAAAATAATAATTTTTTCTGCACAAATAAACCATGTTTAGTAGAACTTGAATGGTTCAATCATTTCTAAAGTTGAATATCACGAAGTCAGTGTTCATATTTGACTAAAAACAATAAATCAAGGATCATATCATTACGGAATAGCGACAATTTTTTTATAATAAATGAACATTATTAAATTAAATAAACGAAGAAATCTATTAAATATTCTTAGAAATCTTAATCGATAATAATTAATCCAATTAGCTGTTACTTTACCCTATAACGTGAAATGAAATAAAACTCAGTCAACGTCAATGTTTCCTATGCAGTAAAAGTAAATGCCACTGAAATAAGGTTGAAATATACTTCGAAAAGTGTAAGTGGCTTAGTGTTTGAGTTACCATCTTTTCATTAATTGAAACTGGATACTACTGAACCACTAGAAAAAACCACTAGCCACTAAAAGCAATATTTCTCCACTAAACGGGGGGTCGAAACCACCAGTTTTAGTGGAAAATCCACCAAGTTGGCAACACTATTCATTGTTTCTTAAAATTCTATCTATGAAAGTGTATTGCATGTGCAACACAGGTAATCGTTTTCCCTCCAACAATAACTTGGAATATTCTACGAGGAAAACGGAAAATAACCACTTATTTTTTAAAATATCGGACTCCGATATCCAGATTTCAATATCGATATATCGTCCTAAAAAATATCACTCATAAATATCGATATTTTTTTAAAAAATATCGATATATCGATATTTTATCAACAGCCCTACATGGCAGCGCGTATGTTAGAATTGGCCGTAGCCGTAGTGTAGTTTAGCCATTAGTGCGCCAGAGCTTTCATCTGGTTACTCATCCCACCTGAGTAATGTATTCTGGGTAAAAGAGTGAAGGGGCCTACAGCTTAACATACAATTCCAACTCCTCAGCATCATAGTGAACTTTAAATACACAAAGCAATTTACCCACACGTGATGGAGAGTACAAAAGTCTTTCAAATTTTTAGCCATCATCGAGCTGTTATGGACAGGGGAACGTTTCTAGACAGGAAACAATGGAAGATGATCGTATATTACCACCAAGACGGAAACACAGGAAGCTCATAAAACACACACGGGAAACCGGTGATGGTCCTCATCGACAATGATGATAAAAGGAGCGAGCTCGGTGAGTGGGGCGGTTAACGCTTTGGCCTCGCCGTTGAGAGGACTTGGGTTCGAATCCCCGTCCGGGTAACCAGATTTGGATTTTCAATGGTTTTCCTAGATCACTCCAGGTGAATGCCGGGATGCCTCCTTCAAAAGGTTATGGCCAAATTCCTTCCCGTTCCTTATTCCCTGTCCTTTCCCGCCTCTAATGACCTAGACGGCGACGACGTGTAAAGCCATAAGCCATGACCGGTAAAACCAGTGTAATATCTCCATCTAGCCACAACTGGTCAAGCAATGTAATATAACGTTCTCATCATCGATTTTTAAAAAATTTAAACCTCAAGTTTTCACATGATACTACAGTTCCATACTAATTTTCCTTCTTTTCTTTGAAATGATTGCTGTATGCTTCTAGAAAACTATTAGTTGTTAGATGCCATAAATGATTAATTTAATAAATAAAATAAAATACGAATATTCTAATAAGAAAAATTGTTGGATTCAGCTACAAAGCTGCGTAATTTCGTCCCAGCCAGGAGTAAATTTTCAAAGGTGAGTGCTGACTATCACGAAGATCTCGATAGGAATTCTCCTGATTAAATGCCTGGACTGAAACGTTTGCATTAATAAACCAATTGAAGTGTCTTGCAGTGATCAAAAACTGATACACTACATCATGTTAATATTAATACAAGGAGTACAATTTTAAAATACTAAGAATTAAGGCACAGAGACGAATTGTCGGCACGTTTAGATGTACGGGTATTCACGGAGACCGCAAAGCGGCTATCAACAGGAGCCGCCCCCAAACCAGCACAGAGAAGATCACGACGCCACCCAGATCGCAGAAGGATAAGACCACCCACGGCCATGTGACCAAGCATAACCACCTAACCAGACACGATGAGCATCTACACAACAACCGTTGTCAATGCCAGCAACAAGAAAATCAACCAGGGATGGTCGTACAACTGCTCACGCAGTTTGTTAACTACGCTCATCCCCACCAGGCGATAAGAACAAGCAAGGGTTTCCCTCTAAGGTCATTATATAATGGCCAAAGCCGGGTTTTTCCCTAAAGTGTATATCATGTTTCCCAAAACCAACCATATGTTACAGTAGATAAAGCTACAGACAGTAGCGGGGCTACATAAAGCCGTTGAGGCAGCGAAAAAAAAAAAATAAAAAAAATAATAATAATAATAATAATAATTGTCAGCAGAGCGGTGGTATGAGTTGAATGAACAGCGAGATAAGGACGGGTCATTGTGTCAAGTCCAAAATGAGTGCCATGGCAGCAGGGGATTTTACCTGACCACCAGCCAAATTATGAGACACTGACAAGCTACGGGGTAAGTCCTGTTTGTAGAGAGAGACAGCCGAGATTTACTAGCCAAGAAAACATTCTAAGTACCGAACCGAGCGGCAAGACCTGTACTGATATGAGTTCTCAGTTAATCTTAACAAAAAGTGAACATTAAAAAGCTTGTTCAGTGGCGCCCACGATTCAAATTCATCTTCAATAAGACCAATAATTTGATTTTTACGTTATTTCAACAAGTTTAAAATTGTAAAACATGATTAGTTCGTCTTGTTGTAACAGTACCAGGCATATCATCATCATAAATCAACATCATTTAGGAAATAATATCAAATAATAACTAATTAATTAGCTTAGTAGTTATAATTAATTAGCTTCTCCCCCAAGTAATTTTTTTATTAATTTTTCAATCTTAACTGGTGAGAAGCAACAGGTGTTCCAGTTAAAGATGACCAAAGGCTGGACTGGAATATTGGATTTAATAGGAAAATGATGCAGCGTGATAGTAACGAAGAAATTTTATCGTTATTATAAACGCTGTTAAAAGCATAAAAATACTTCTGCGCATTCTATTTTTTCAGGGTTCTCGGCAATTATGTTTTTAAGTATTAAGATACAATGAAATCCTCTAAGGTGTCCAGCCGGATGGTGTTGAATAAACACGACGTTCGACAGTTAGTTTTTCTCTTTATCAGGTTTCAGGTTTCTTCTAGCTGTCGCAAGCTGAAGATAGGAGAGCTAGCTGTCGAAACGTCGTACTTATACAACACGATCCGGCTGGACACCCGAATGGATTTTATTGCATCATTACGCCGGGAAAGTCTCTACTCACACAAGTATTAAGATATTTACGCAAGTTTACTGAAATTACGAACTTTATTAGAATCTTTAAAACACAAGAATAACGTGAAACATAAAATTAATTTAGCATTTTAATTACCGCTCGTAATCTATTTGGAGAGACAAACGATCACTACATAATACGTTACTATTAAACACTTAGTTATCATTCCAAAATTGCTTACCGCGGTATTCGATAAACTCACCAATATCAGCTTGCTGCTAAGTAGATCACTTCTTGAGAGAACTCACAAAGAAACAAGTTCCGACAAATGATTATCCTGCTATAATGTGTTGAATTTCCATGGCAAATCGAACAAGCAACAAATGAACTCTTTCAGGACTGGCGAACAAATTGATTGAACTCGCTTAGCCAAGATTATGTTACTTCTTCGCTCATTTCCAAAACGAAATAAATAAAAACTTAAAACTGATGGAGTGGAGTTCAATAAAATAATCTGGGCAACTAGAGTAATCTTCAGGAAGAACAGGCTGCTTCTGAGACTGAAAGTTCTTGTCAGTTGCGAACTCTCAAATCTCAGACACCTTACCACCTAACCCCTCAGCGGCAAATTATTATGCTTTGAAGGAGAAAACAAAACTAATTGTCACTGAATTGGTCAGAATTCGCCAGTCAAGAATTAAAGTAATACATTGTTGTCATTCTCTAAACATAATGTTCCGCCCGCTTTCTAATCTCGACAATGCAGCAGCAGTATTCCTGTGTCGAGTCGTATCAATCAATGTCTCACTGTCGCCAATATTTTTGAAAATATTCCTTAGTTTTAAATATATAGTGGATCAGTGAGTATCGCCATGCCGTAAACAAAATTTTCTGAAAATGCAATGTTACGGAGTCATGTAAAGGAATTTGGAGAGGATTATTTAAGTACAGAGGAAAGAGTTTACTTCTGTAAATTATGTTAAATTAATATGACTTAAACAAAACGATTCAAAATTTAATTTTCCAATGGTGCAGTGAGTGAACGGAAACAAATTATGTTATCTATAGGAAAGCGACACTGCTAGTTAAAATAAATGATGTACAATTGGGCATGTTTTTAAGTATAGTAAATTTAAATGTTTGGTCATGTTTGGTTATTTTCAGATCATATTTACGGTACCCGTTTTTAAGGTCATATATGAATGAATTTTTTTTCTTTTTTTTTTCTCGTTGTAAGGATCAAAACCCTAATCATAACATTCTGGAGACACGCATCTGGCTTCAAACCATCATCTGCTTACTATAACTAATTTCAAAAATAAATTAATAAATAAATAAAAAATGTAAGTGAGAGTCCATAAGCTACATAAATCTGGGTGAAGGTGGGGGGGGGGGAGATAGAGGGAGTTGTTGTTGTTGTGGGGGTTTTAGGGTGCGTCGACATCGAGGTCATTAACGCCCCTGGGGGAGGCAGGAGTGGTGTTCCGATCCAGGACACACAGCTTTTCATTCACATTACTTCTCACAGTTAAAATGAACACACAATAGCATGTGAATATTTATTTTCGTCATTTAGTTATCTCCGTACTGTGGTGTGACAGCGTCACCCACAATGAATATAATTAAATTGTTATTAATTATATTCAATTTTATTAATTATATTCATAGTTTTATTAATTATATTCAATCTTGTTTTATTAATTATAGTCAATCTTGTGACGTGTAAATAGCGTAAATAATGGGGGTTGTCTGGATAGATTAAACATATGTTAAACCAGGGCAGCCAGAGGTAGAATTGTTGTAAATTTATTTTCTGTAAAACTCGTGGCTCAGTAAGGCTGAAAACTGCCATTTTCGGACGCTCGAAGGTGGGACAATGAGGACCTCTCCGACCTGGCGGCGCCACAGCTTCACAACGGCTATCTTCCGTTAGGCGGGGCGCTGACCTCACCCCACTCCGCTACTGCACTGAAGGCCAGGCAGAAAGCGCGCGGAGGGATGCAGCGAATGCGAGGCGCGATATAATACACGTGACGACGGACATGTGTAGATAGCCAATCATGAACATTTATTCTAGGGAGTTTGTTACATGTGGAGTGGCGACTTTCCGAGGAAGAAGGAAGAAGCCATCTTAAGCGACACTTGCTGCCGGGACGAGTTGATGAACAGACGTGTCAGCCGACACGCTCTCGTCTGGTGATCATTGTCTAGTTGTGATCACTCTCTTGCTTTGGGAAGCGAGAGGTTATATGGCATGCCTGCCATTATCTGGAAGTTGTTCTAATAACGCGGTCGTACCCGCTTATTTGGCTTCCACAGCTGCAGTGACATTGAGCATGTCACGCTACTTCACGGCGATGCTTTTATGGTAATGTACCGGATACAGACGGTCACTATTCATTGGGTTTTAACGGACTTGTGAACCCTTAAGCGGCACTGGGATAAGACTCTGCTCCCGCCACTAAATCACTGAGCTAGCTGATTTTATGTTTCACTGTAAATTTCAAGCATCTTGCTATTTGTAAATTCATTTTGATGCTTTTCTTTAACTTTATACGGCGCCCCTGGGATAATCCTTTGTTACAGTAAAATGTTAGCTTCAATTTGATGGCCTGTGTTGCCATGTTGTTCAATGTTAACTTTGCTGTTTTTTTATTTGTTGAAATATTTCATTCAATTTTTGTTTGCTTTCATCAGCGGATTGTAAACGTCGGGTATCGCTTGTTTTGTTGGTCGAACTATGTTTAACGTAAAGTTAATTATTACCCGGCCTTGTAAAAGCCATAAGAATCAATAAATGGGATATTATTTTGTGTCTAATATTCATGGTTCTGGTTCCTTTTAGCTCACCACTATTATTATATTTAAAATCAATTATTAATTTTCATATTTAATTGATAATAAATCCCCCCTCCCCTTTCTGCCACAATTGTATTTTATTACAGTACTGTAATTTAAGATAGTCTAAAAAATGAATCAATACAAAATTTGCTCTTGATATAATAGGGAAACAACCTACGTGGTTTATTAATGGTCATAAATCGTTAAGTTATTCAGACCCGATTAATGAACGTTGATATCCACGCCATTTACTGCCAGTTAATCTCAGGCAGAGTATTTTGAAGTGTGTTGTCTTTCGACATTTACTTCAACATAATCTAGAAGGAGCAACACTTTGCTTTTGGTATGGCTTATCGTTGACATTCTTAGTTTAGAATAGCGAGTGGTCTTTTATGACGGTCAATACCTGTAACGTATTGCCCGAGCGAGTTGACTTCCGGGTTTTTGAATTTCTGGGCGCTCTCGTAGAACGTTGTCATTTTAACCATTTCATTCCTCCCAGCAGAAGGCTGGGAGGCGGGCTGCTGGAGAGTCACTGGGACTCTTTTCAGCCAACTACACTACGGGGAGGGAAGGGGGATGGAAGGTCGGCCGTGGCCTTCTAGGGAACCATCCCAGCATTCGCCTAATTGTCTGAGGGAAACCACGGAAAACCTCAGACAGGATGGCCGAACCGAGTTTAACCCCGGTCCTCCCGAATGATAGGTAGGAGGCCGATATTGGCCTCCTCCCATCTCGGAGATATCGTTGTCGTCGCTCAGCAATTAGTGCCTTTCTGAAGTTCCAGGCAGGTTGTGGTGAAGGTTGTTGTCCGAAGACATTTCCTTCAAACTTCATTCGTCTCCGTCACTTTTCTTGCGGTATGTCTTCTCTGGTGCTGCTTTTTTATAATTATTCTTGTTCCAAAATGGAGAGTGGTCTTCTGTGGCGGTCGAAGTATGTGCAGTAATTGCCCAGTGGTGCTATCAGTGGGTTCTGCGATCTTTGGGCTGTCCTATAGAAGGATGTGGCCAACTGTCGTATCCTATCTCGCAGTAGTGGTATTCCTGCGGCTGCGTGCAGGTCTCCAACTGGGAATCTTTTTGTTACATGGAGAGCTCTTCGAAGGGCTCTATTCTGCAAAGTTTGTAGTCTTGCAATGTTTGTCTTAGCCGCGTACCCCCACACTGGGCACGCGTACTCAAGCAGTGGACGTACCAGACTGCAGTAAATAGTCACTCCTGTTGTCGCAGCCAGTGAACTAGTCATGTTAAGTAGTGGGTACAGTTCCTGTAACCTGATTAGGACTTTCTTCCGTAGGTCCTCAATATGTCTCTTCCAGGTTAGCCGTCTGTCTAACGTCACTCCTAGATATTTAACTGTGGAGTTCCACGGAATGTCTTTACCGAAGAGGCGCAATTTTGGTGCAGGTGTTTCACGCTCTCGGCGTTTTCCGAGTTTCCGGGATAGCATCACGGCTTGGGTTTTCGTAGTGTTGATGGTGATACGCCACTTTCTTGCCCACTGCTCAGTCTCTTGCAGTACTTCTTGCAGCTTTCTTGTTGCTACTGCCCTGTTCCGGTGATGGGCGAAGAATGCCGTATCGTCGGCATACAGAGCAGTGTGTACGCTGGCTGGTGCTGGAATGTCCGCTGTGTACAAGCTGTACAATACAGGTCCCAGCACCGAACCTTGAGGAACTCCGGCATGTATTCGGCGGCGAGAAGATAGAGCGTTGCCGACTCGTACGCAAAAAGTTCTGCCGACCAGATAGCTTCGAATTATCTTCACCATCTGGCTGGGAATCCCATGATGATATAACTTTAGTAGAAGACCGTTGTGCCATACAGAGTCGAAGGCTCTTGCAACATCCAAGAGAACCACTGGACAGTATTCTTTCCTGTTAAAGGAGGCGGTAGCAGTTTCTACCACACGCATTATCTGCTGTGTGGCAGAGTGACCTCTTCTAAAGCCCAGCTGGAAATGTGGTATGATTCCATTTTCTCTGATGTAGGTTTCAAGCCTCTGTAATAACAATCTCTCAAATACCTTGCTCAGTGAGGGAAGTAGACTGATTGGCCTATAATGTTGCGGGAATATTGGATCTTTTCCCGGCTTCCTTACTGCAACAACAATGGCGTGTTTCCAGCTTCGTGGGTACCGTTGGCTTCTTATTATATCATTGAAGATGGTGGTGAGGTGTGTGACGGCTATCCGTGGGAGATTGCGGAGCAGCTTGTTGCACACCTTATCATGCCCAGGAGCTTTTCTTCGGTGTAGCCGTTTAATGACCTGCTGCACCTCCTTTTCCGTAAATTCACTTATGTTATACCCATCGCCATCTGCTTCCATGAATCTCGCAAGTCTTCTGCGAGTTTCAGTGACGTGGTCTTCGTCTTCTATTTCCGCTGGCTGGAATTGTTTTTCAAAGTGATCGGCTAGGGCGTTTGCCTTACTTTCTGGATCGAAGACGAGGCCTCTCTCTCCATGAAGAGGTGGCTGCCTAGCTCGTCTCTTGGTGAATCTACGAGTCTCTCTCCAGAGGGTGCCATCTTCAGTCCTTAACATGGATAGTCGAGAGGACCACTCCCGATTTCTATGTTCCGTCAAATCTGCCTTTATTTCACGCTGTAGCCTATTTAACAGTCGCCTGGTCTCTGCATTTCTTGTGAGTTTCCATTCTTTAGCAACTCGATTTTTATGTATGATCTGTGCTAGGAGATTGGGAGGTAGCTGTTTTGAATGCTGAACTCTCGGACTAGGCGGTGTGGCAGCTTTGCTGGCGTTGATAAGAATGCCTACGAAGTGCTTGAGCGCTTGGTCTGGAGTTCTGTTGCCTATTAGGAGTTGCTCTTCGACTTCTTCAGTGATTTTGTCACGGTACTGATCCCAGTTCGTTTTTCTGTAATTATGTGTCTCTAGCTCTTCTGGTTTCCAGGAGCCCACATCTACTTCAAGCATCACGGGGGAATGATCCGAAGACATTCTGTTAAGCGTGTTTGCTGTCACAATACCAGTAAACCCTTTCGTGAAGGCAATGTCTAAGACATCTGCTCTGTTGCCATTCCACGGATGGTGAGTGGGCTCTTCAGGGCCCCAAACATGTAGGTTATGTCTAAGAGCCAGACGATGCAGTTGTTGCCCAGCTCGGTTTGCTACACGGGAGTTCCAGTCTGGGTGTTTCGCGTTGAAGTCACCTCCAACAAGAAGTTTGCCTCGAATGTTGGCGAGCCCGACTATATCGTTCTCAATCAGTAATCCTCCTCGGTGGACGGTATGCAGCGACAATTGTAAGTGGCCCTGATGTTGTTGTCACCCGTATGGCAGTAGCTTCAAGTTGTTCAGTTGGCGGCAGCAAGATGTCATGATGGGGAATGCCACGCTTGATGTATATAGCAGCTCCTCCTCCGGCTGTTAGTCTGTCTGTACGGTAGCTGCAGTAATTAGGCACCGGAGCTCTCAGTCCAGGTTTAAGATGAGTTTCTGTTACTAGACAAATATCGACGTCTTCTTCTCTCAGGAATTGCCTGAACTCAATCATCTGGGAATGAATTCCGTTGGCATTCCAAACACAGATGGACAGTCCTTCTATATGTCTTCTATCCATAATGTGGTGGTGAGGATAAGACTTCTTTAGGCTTACTCGCCATCATTACAAGGGATCTTATGTCGGTTGACAACTGCTGAAAGTTGGTCATTAACGTTGCCATCATATTGATGAGAGCACCAACAACATCCATGAGTCTATCTATGGAAGTTCCCGACGTGGTTTCTCTGAACTGATTGTTTTGCATTGGATCTGAAGTCTGTGCAGCTGGACACTGTGGACGTGAATTACATTTTTTGTTTGACGAATTTCCTCTGACAATGTCTGAGAATTCCTGGCTTCTCTGTGAACCTTGTTGGTTGCACGGTGCTTGATTGTTTTCATTATTCTTCTGATTACTTGCTTTTGGTTTCTTCAGGGGTGGAAACTGAGACTTTTCCAAGTTTGTGTCGACGTAATTCTTGTTCACCTGCTGCGCATTCTTGAGTACATCAGCTGTCGGTTGATCATAGCAGGTCCATTGCCTTGAGATTGTTTTGACTTATTTTTATCTTCACGTTTTCTGCGGGCGGCTTCAGACTGTGCCATTGCGATTCCCCGTTGGCGTTCTCGTGCGCGCTTAAAGGATGGGCAGCCTCTGTAGCTCGCCACGTGATGACCTTCACAGTTGGCGCATTTTGCTGGGGATTGTCCTTTCTGCAGCGTACACTCTCTGGAGAGGTGTGATCCTGCACACTTAACGCAGACTGGCTTCATTTGGCAATGCCTCGCCACGTGGCCAAGAGCCTGGCAGTTGTAACACTGCGTCGGCCCTCCAGACGAACGCAGTTTTTCAACAGTCACTCTCAGGGACATAATGTTGTCCAGCTCAAAAATTTTTCTGTTTTGTGGCCTGTCAGGCAATACTGCTAGGAACAGAGGCATGAGATCTGAACTGCCTGGTCGTTTTAGCTGAGTCACCGAGCGTACTTCGAAGCCTTTATCTACTAGCTCCTCCTTGATGTCTGAGGCTGGCATACCTAGTGGGATTCCTCGTAGGACCACCTTCAGTGGCCTTTTCTGCAGCTGAGGGGAAAGTATAGTAAGGAATAGCTCTTCTCTGCAGCTCTGCAGTGACTGCTAGGTAATCCTCAATAGAGTTTAGATTGAGTTTTATCTTATCCCCTCCTGCTGATTTGGCTCGAAAGGGGCGTCCTTCCAGTAATGTCTTCACCATCTCATACAGCTCTTTATAATTGTTGGGAAATTGTATCACTATTGGTGGTAGTTGTAGCCTCTGCCCGTTCTGTTGCTGCTGCTGTTGGTCCGTTTCCACTAGCGGATTGAATGGATTTGATACCTCCATTTCGTTATTACTTGGTCCTAGCCCCGCTTGGGTAGAGCGAAAAGTCCTGCGAGCTGGCAAGAATCCATCCTCTTGTTGCATCTGTACTTTATTATATGCATCAGTATTTGCTGATGCTTGCTGTTGGGCTTGCATCGCGGATGAATTAGTGAACATATTATTATCATCTACTATTGCCTTACGCGAAGAAGAAGCTGCAGTCTTCATTTTCTTCGAGGCAAGTTCTGATTTCTTCTTTTTAGTGATTCCACACGGAACAGCAGGGACAGTGTCCTTGAGGAACCTCTTTTTATTTCCTTTCTTCCTGAGAAGACGTTGTCCTTCGGCGCAGTGACCGAGAGCATTTTGTACAAGGATTTGATTGTACATACCTGTATATTGTTGCGCAGCGCTGTGCTGCACTGAAAGATGGTCCGTAGAATTTCCAGAAACAGCGTCCATCTTCATAGCAGAGGATGTCATCAAGTAGATGTTTGAGTTTTCGGGATTATCCAAACTGTTTAAATGGGCTGCATTATCTGTCTGGTTTTCTGACAGATGTCCTTTCTTAGGCTCGGCCTTCATCTGTTCGTTCATAGTCGTAACATTTGTTTCCATTCCCCACCAACTCGGCTGGGTCATCGTAGGCTGTCCTGCGGCTTGGGGAAGTTGATTTTGCTGATCCTCTGGTGGGGTGTGAGTTGCTTCCATTTCTACGTTGTAACTGTCACCACGCACGCGAGTAACAGTGACAACTGCAGCAGGCCTAGACGTCATTTTCGTTGCCGATATCATTGACTCGGACGGCTCGGAACGGCGCGGCGCGGTAGCCGACGATCGCGAACGCGACGGCGGACGCGGCCCGGCGTTGCTGCCCGTGCAGCGCGACGCGTTTTTCGGCTTCGTCGTTAAATCACGATAGAAAGCACTCGACTACAATCTACGAAATGAATGACCGATACGCGGAATTGTATGTCACGCACTCATAAATAGTCACAAGTCAACAATTAAAACACACACACATCGAAATTCCACGTCACAATTAACTACAATAATCAACGGTTCACTATCACACACGCAAATCATATCACGCAATGCAAAATACACACTCAAGTATCATACTCCGGAGAACGTTGTCTCTTTGTTTTGCATTTTAAACTTAGGATGCAACATCTCTACTGCGAGAAGAAAATTACGTTTCGTTGACCCCGATTCTGTCTGAATCAACGGCATTCAAGGAGAAACTAGGGTTCGTATTTTGACTGGATTTCAAATAATTTACAGCCCTTTCTGTGTCCATGAAGCAAAATGTGGTAGGTTTCATTCTGATCCCAGGTCAGAAAGCAAAGAAATTTAAAAGTGACCACAAAATAGTATCCATCTTTTTTTTTTTTTTTCCAAAGCCATTCACGCAAAATTTACTGGTCCAATTTTAATGGGGTTTCAAATAATCCATAGTTTACGGATAAATAGGATCTGTTTCATTTTCTTGTGAAGTCGAAAAGTTGATAAATTTACGACAAAATTTTTCACCAGTTAATATCCTCTTTCGTTGAAAGGGATTCATTCAGAAAGTACTGGTCGGGTATCTTTAATTCTGGCAGTAAATTTGTTTATTGCGCTGTTAGCGTACGAGCATCGCGCTGTCAGTTGCTCTTTTTCCCGCTGGATATGTGTTAGCTGCGACACTTAAACCGTTTAGGGAACGAAATTGCGGTCAATAGCTAGAATATTGTGAGAGTGCAGAATAATACAAATAATAAATTTGGTGTTTTGTAAAACTGAATGAAGAAGCTAGAGATACAGAACTATATGGTGAAAAGAATATATTAGTTTACTCTCATTCAACAGACTTGGGTTAAAACGCTAACTTTGGAATCAATAAAAATCACCTATAAATCTATTTCGCAATTATTGACCTAGATGTCAACTAGCTATAAAAGTTTGAAACGAATATCTTCTGAGACGCCCTTAATTTCAACTGATCAACCACACCTATCTTGATTTTGTCCTATATCGTTGTTAGTACATTCGTCTTATATAAAAACTATAAATTACACCACCTCGTAGTGGAATCTCGGTAAGATTTAATTTTATGTAATTATTTCTAAAACTGTTTAATTACAATATTTGTCAGACACATTTAATAAGAAATTGACTGATTCATTGCGTCTGTCCAAAGTTGACAAAATTGCAGTGAAAATACACTAAAAAAATCTATAAACTTTCTCTAGCAAAAAAATCTGATAATACACAGTATTTCCTACAACGAAAATAATATAAAATTTCAGATTTAAAGTTTGTTATAATCATTAGTTTAGTTTTAGAGGATTTAGTATTATTTAAAATACCAACAGTCTGGAAATCTCACGATTTTATACCGACGAATGTGTTTCCAGTCAGTGCTTATGTTATGGCATGCATTAATTAATACTCAGTATCGATCAGCTGCTTTTCAATAATAGCATGGGGATGCAGGTTACACAAATAGCAGCTAATGTTTCCTACAGTTATCTTAAACTTATGTATCAACAATCACCTTCGTTTTCAAAAAATTTGGGCTTTTGTCTGTTAAAATTTACGCTATGTGGAAATTTTTTAAAAATTATTGTTATTATTATTTGGGAGCGTCTATAAACCACGTAGCTACATTTTGTCCTCTTGTGAGGCCCCCCCCCCCCCCACATCGTGGCACGTATGTTTTTCCCTTTTTGATTCGAGAAAACATTTTGTACTGTTTTCTCTTTTCAGACTATACTAAATTCCATAATGACGGAAATAAATATTCACATGATATTGTGTGTTCTGTACCTCATTTTAACCGTGGCAAATAATATGAATAACAAGCTACGTGGCCTCACGATACCCAGCGTAGCTTTCCAGCAAACCCCCCACCCCCTTCCCCCGGGCCAGACGTAGCCCACGTAGTTTATGGACGCTCCTTTACTGGCGGGGAAAGATATGGTGCCAGGAATTCGGACCATGGCTTTTGAAGGTACCATACCGTCATTCACCTGAAATGATTTGGGGAAATCATTAAAAATCCAAATCTGGATAGCCAGATGGCGAATCGATCCGCGGTCTCTTGAATGCAAGACCAGAGCGTTATCGTTCGACGTTCTAAACACGTGTTGCTGATCTGCTACCACGTGTATTATTAAATTATCGTATGAATACAACTGGTGTTCTATAAAAATCATGAATTGTGTCTAATTGATAAAAGTATCCTCCTTTAGCTTGTTCTAAAATCATGACAAAAAAATTTTAGAACGCTAATCACAACGACAAATCGGGGACACGCACTTTCCGAAGTTGTGAAACGTTTCTAAGCAAGCGTCCATTAATTACGTGAAGTGTTTTTATTTTATTTTGACCCGCGACCTATTTCCCGTTGGTTAGATTTAGTGCGATCTAATGAGACATCACTTCCTCCTCCACATAACTTGAGGTTGATCTTGTAATTTTGAACACCCTTATTTTTAGCTCTACTGTCCAGGGCGGAAGAATATTATTTGAAGGGCTGCAATCTGAAATAAAAAGTTGACATGAGATTTTTATGAAACCCCCCACCCCACCCCGTTCTCCCTCTAAATGAGATTTGGTAAGTTTTTGCCGGACAATACTCTCATATTTCGAGCCTACGTTATTAATGGTCGGCCCCTACGTAAGAATCGTTCACAGCGAGATCTTTTATCCTGAATGCTGAGTATATCTCTGTCCACGTAAAAGAGAGATTAAGCAGTTCCTTGTTTATACTGTCCTTAATCACAAACCATGCGCACTTAAAACTGATATTATATGAAATTTACACAGTAAGAACGTTCTGGCCTCGCTTTTGGGAAGACGCAGGTTCGAATCTCCCTCCGGGATTCCAGATTTGGGTTTTCCATGGTTTCCCCAAATCACTCCAGGCGAATGCTCCGATGCTTTCTTTAGAAGGCCATGGCTAATTGCTGCCTCCCGTCCTTTCTCGCCTTTAATTACCATGGCGTCAACTTATCCGAACTTCGACTATCCGAATCGTTTTTTTCGATATGGGTGGTGTGTAATTCGTCAGGACCTGGGAATGAAATTCTGAATGATGATGAACTTATTGAAAGTGTGAAGAGAAGAAATTGTTGAGGAAGAAGATGACGTTAATGTCGAAGTTGAAGCAGACACGGGACCATCAGCTAGTGAAACATTTGCCGGCGGTGGAACTGCGTTGAAGTGGATGGCGCGTCAGTCCGAGTGTGACCACATGTAACTGTCACGCGGTTGCGCGACTTGGCTGTCCGAAAAAGGACGAATACAGTCAAACAGCTTACTTTGACTGAGATGTTCAGTAATCAATGACTTTTATTTACAGTATAGTACATGGTACTAATGTACAGCACTTGAAAGTTCGCACATGTAAAAGTGTTGCCTTTTTATTTAATTAATTAAATGCTCTTTTTATTAAAAATTGCTTTTTTTCTCCCTTTTTCAACATACATACAGTAATTAATTAAAATAGACACTTTTTTGGAAAAAATCCAATTATCCGAATATTTTAATATCCGAATGGGGTCCGGATAAGTGGAGTTCTACTGAAAAAAAAAAAAAAATACATCAAAGGACTGCAGACAAGTAGTCACCTAGAAAGCAGATGTGAATGCGGACAATGCTACACCAGCTACACACACAATCGCCAGCTGTTCTAATATAGGGACGACTTTGATCGTAGCAGTACTGCTATTGCCATGAGAAAAGAAAAAAGTGTAACAGATTTCATTGTGTTCCTGACTTTCGCAACAAGTAACATAAATTTATATGATAATTTTCGTCATTAATTTTTCTTTTAAGAAGTCCTATTTTTTGATTAAAATATGTGTTTACGAACTTACCTTATTCCTTGATGTAGTGTGTGTCTTCCATACCTTACGGATCTATTATGCTGTGAAGCTACGGAAGGAATAAAATGGCCGGATATAAATATATTTTCTCCAAACGTATGGGATTTCAAACGGGAGATGTAAGTTGATACAAGTTTCATACTGTGCGTAAGGCACTCGCAGTGATGTGAATGGTACCAAAAATAGAAGAGAGGACGGGAGCAGTTACAGGGTGTCCAGAAAAGGACTCCCTGATTTCAAAATTAAATATCTCGAAAACAAAGATCGATAGAGGAATGCAGTAAACGGTATGTTTATCGTGACAGCTGTAAGAAGTGTATACAGTAGTTTGAAATAATAGTTACAAAAGCTGCTAACAGATGGCGCTGTAATCGCCATACGTAATGCCTAAATAGTGATCCGAAGCGCAGGGCGATCAGTTCCACCATTGAAACGTGCCAATGGTGAACATTTTGAAAACATTGTGATGTGATTGTTTGCAAAGATTGTTTTCATACGATTATTTCACTTATGTATGCTGATACGAGCGTACAGCGCCATCTGTTAGCAGCTTTTGTAACTATTATTTCGGTATTCTTTCGATATTGAACGTTCCTGGAGGCTAAGCTAATGTCTTATTTAATTAATCCGGGCATTTGTTCAAAAACCTATGGTAGTTATCTAATGCTTCGATGGGAGTTAAATTGCGCTTTTCGATAAGCATTGCTCACTTTAAATAAATAGACTTTAAATAGATTTTCCAATAGTTATTTTGGTGTTTTACGTCTTATTTGGTTGGTTCTTAGTGTACAGTAGTAAATTATTATTTAATGCCAAAGCAATACCCTACCCATACTGCAACAAAGATCCAATCACTTCTACCAAAAAATCACCTCAGTTTACACAAACACCCAGCAACATAAAAAAATAATAGACAGAAATGGTGCACAATACCATTTAAAAAATAAAAAGTTTAAAAAAAGAAAACAAATGATAAACTTTGCTCTCGAAACGAATAATTAAATAAACAAAAAAATGATAACTCACTCAAATACAAAAAACTCTTTAACTCTTACAAATATTAACTCAACTGTAGAAATGTGATGAAGGATACATGGCCAAACATGAAGGCTGTTCCAGAAGTGATACGAGCAACATTTAAGAGCACGTTATGGCAGTAATCACTCCACATTTGCTGAACACCTATGGGTCACCTCCTGCAAATTTAAAATAATTATTATGATGTTAGTTTCACGAAATGTAAGGAATAAATGGAATTTCATTTGTATCGAGCTGGAGGCAAGAGTGCGCAGACAGCTAAAGGCTCATTCCCACGGTGGTAGGCAGTACGCGCCTTTCATCTTCTACCGCCTGTCGGTGGGTCGAGGCGCGCCGTCCATGCTAGCATATGTGGGAACGTACCTTAAGAGATACCCGTTATGCCTGGGCAACAATTTGACTCGAGTACCAGACACCAGACACTAACAGTTAATCGAAGAACAGCAGGAGCTTATCTCTACCGAGGCGAGAGTAATCCCTGTAAGGGAAGGGTGGCAACTCTCTGGGTATTCTTCGGGATTTAGCAAGGTCAACGTGGCGAGGATTTCGCTCGCGTCCTGCCGAAAGATATCGGTGACACCCGAAGGATCTTAGCAAATAGTAAGCGAATGCTTTAGCAAGCAAGGAAGGAAGACTTTTGCGGAACTAATCCTGTGTGTGTATTTCCTCACGTGATTGGTAATTTAATATAATTTTGTCTTCGCACGATACACGCCGAGAAAAAGGAGGAGTGGACTGCGATAGAAGAAGAAAGAAACCTTTTTTTGAGCAAGGAGTACTTGACTTCGCACCACAGGAAAGTGCTGGAAAGATCGCTTCAGGTGACAGTACTGGTAACTCCACTCTGGAGGCTTGATCACTTAATTCGATCGGGGCAACGACAGCACTCGGGATTTGATTGCTGGGTGACGAGTGTTTCGCTGTACCTGACGGAGGGACGATAGCATGCTTGTTGCTAAGCTTTCACGCCGCCGATGCAGCCAAGACAACTACGGTACGTCTACGAAAAACAGTGTGTACTTCAGTAACTTATGAAACAGCCCTGTAACGATCGCATGAGTGAGAGTTTTGTATCTCCTAATTTAAAAGCACTGAGATAGGTATTTTTAAAAGCCAAGTGCTTTACTTTTTTTCTACGTTACAGATTTCCATGTATGGAAACTTTCAATCACTATTCCCCCAATTAATTCCCTTTCGCCCTGTAATTTTCTGTTAAATCTGAATGTATAATGTTGGTTGTAATCATTATGAATGCAAGAATCGCTCTCGATATGCCTAAGAGAGTTTTGCCTAGTCACATATGAAATTTGTGAATATTCGGAAAGTTTAAATATGTACATTAAATCGCAATTCCTCAGTTTCAAGTTACTATAATTGTTTGTTTGCTATTACGCAACTGTAAGAAGGAGTATTTCGTTGATCTAATTTTGAACAGAAAGATGTTAAGATTAAAGATAAATATATCTCTCTCTGAAAGCATTTACGAGTACTAAATAAATCATGATTTTAGAGTCGTTTTCAAATGATAAAGACAGAAGTAATGGTTTCACCTCTGTTTCCTGAAATTAATATCTATGTTTTTCAGAAGGTAGTGGGAGAAGATGATTTTTAAATTATGCAAGGTAAGCAATAACATCATACCCTAGCAACCACCCACTACAAAATACTAACAGTCAACAACACTAAACAGAACATTCGAAGTTCGAAGGATTCCATCAATAACCATACAAAATAATACACTTAACGGACGAGACAAGTTGATATGCCGTTTTTATGAAATAATAATTTATTATGGTGTCTAAAGAAGTATTTTCTTCTCTAATTAACAATATGGCAAAATACAGTTTTTGCCTTACGAGCCAGCTACAGACATAAAAATGTGAAAATAATTGGTATTGTGGAGGCGTGTTATTCTGTGATTTTCGAGGCGAAATAAATCTTGCCATTCATAGTTTCGAGCCTCGACAGAAAATAGCAACTCCATGGAAACTTTAAGCATCAAGTACCCCAAAAAGCGAAATTAACATTCTGGAACAAAATATCACGTCCCTGCTTCTAGCAGAAATTAATTTTTGCGGCTTTCTTCAGCATCTCACCCGAGCCTGTTCTGAACTTTGGTCTTTTCAAACAGAACTTTTAAAATTGTTTCCCGCTCCGCATTTAAGAGCTCGGTCGGCTCAATTTGTACGCAAAACGTAATGCCTCAGTAGCCACGTTTCTCGTGACCATTGTAATTACGTAAGTTAGAAGAAAAAGTTGGAAAAAAAACTGCTGGAAACAACAGAATCTTACTTTCTTTCCTATTAAAGGTTTCTTATAATTCATTCATCTCTTTTCAAAAGATTACCAAGATATTGTATCCCAGTAGCACTTTTTGGCTTGAACCTTGCACTCGGTAAGGATTTTAAGATATCTTAACTGGAACATTCTTTCTAAAAAAGTTCGCTTCACACGTATGAAAAAGAAGCTAGAACATCACTTATTTCAAACTCCATCTCTCTTTTCTCCTGGATCTGGCGTGATTTACATGTGTTTCTGAGGCAAAACAGTAATGTGACAGTTAAAGTATTCTAGTAATATTGTAAACGAGAAAGTCTGGATTGATGTTTGTACTGTTTTCCTAAATCATGTTTGAATTGCTCAAGAGACTTAAAATGAAATTTGACACGGACTTGGTATATTGTCCGGTTAGTGACACAGGACAACCTTAATCCCACGAGAACAAATAGTTCCTATGGAAACTGTCACTATCAATACGTATTTCGCCAACACCTAAGAGTTTTATACTTCGTAGACGCAGAGTTTATATCGCCATTCATGACGTCACTAACATACGATACACGGCCAACTAAATATACAGGCCTGGGTGCTGGAAGCCATTTTGTTTGTGACGTCAGCAAAGTAGTTCTATGATCTGCCATGCTGGTGTGTTGTGAGCCTGAAAGTTCGTTTGCAAACGTGTTTCTGAGAGTATTTGACTTCTCGTCGACCAGTGGATTACCAGTTATTTTCATCTTCAGCTACTAAAGTGAAGTTCCTATAATTGCAGTTCTATTTACAGTAAGTATTTCTTAAATAATAATATAACAAGCTATTACGATTTCTTAACGAATTTTCATTTGAACTATCATGTGTTGTTTGCGAAGTTATGTTGAAAGTTATTTGCTAAAGTAACTAAATATGCACAAATACTTTTGTAAATGTGTGTATATTTACATTGTAATAGCTATATTGAATGTCTGTTTTTACAGGTACTAAAAATTCCAAGGTGTAGTATGGTCTGCTGTAGAATTAATTATGTCTCAAAACGAAAAACTCGGCACATTTTCTTTGGACAGCGATGAAGAACTAAAGAAAAAGTGGCTTAGAAAAATTCCTACAGACTTCTGAAAGTGAAAGAAGCGTGTAATATGCATGAAACATTTTAGTGAAGACTGCATACTCAAAACAGAACAGTTTGCAGTAGATGGAGAAATAAAAACATTTGTAAGGAGTTATCCAAAGCTGAAACCATATGCAGTGCCATCAATTTTTCCAAATTTGCCAGGATACTTGATATTAGCTGGATTCATATGCAGAAGATGATGTGATACAGAAAGTGACAATTTTCAAAAAGCTGTGGCAAGAAGCTTAGAAGACTACAGGAAATATGAAGAGCACAATGTCATTAACAATTTGGGAGACACATGTACTGTAAATATTTTTCAGGTGCTAAGCAAGAAACAGTGGTTCTGTAGTCAGTGTGAACAAAAGGTAGTGTTGTGTTTTATTGATGTTAGTAACGAAATAACAAACATTTGCTTCTGTAACTGTTAAGTCAGATTTAAGTGTGTTTGTTTCTGTGCAAAGCTACAAAATTCTCCATCATAAAGTGCCCAATGAATACATAGCAGTAAAGTCCAAACATGTGTTTGACAGTATGATTAAATATGTTGAGTCAATAGTGTCTAAAGAAGACCCCTTAAACAAGTAGTTGTTAAAAATATAGTGAATTTGCTACAGGATAATTTTACAGGTGAAAGATATTCACAACTTCAAATGATAATTGAACAAATTCAGTTTCTATCTAAAAATGAAAGCAGGTCATATGTACAGTGGGAATACATTATTACTGGCAGCTACTCTGTATGTTTATTCACCATCAGCATGTGCTACTTTGCATAAGATTGGTTTTCTATATTTGCCACTCCATGCAATATCAGAAAGCTGGTAGGTAAGTTTAATTGAAATAGTTTAAATGTAGATGGTAGTGTAGGGTATTTGAAGATTAAGAAGAAATTTTTGAAAGATCATTAACTTATAGTAAATGTGCTCTTGGATGAAATTTACATTGAACCTTGTTTGATCTTTAAGGGTGGTATAATTTATGGTGGTAGTCAGACTAACAGCAATGTTTTCATGATATCCAGTGTCTTCAAAATTCAAAGATAGTGTTACTATCATACCTGTTAACAACAGTTAAAATAATGTTATTACATGTCCTTAATGAAGTTGACAATATCACTCCCAAATAACTTCATTATAGGAATATGATTATGAAAGCTGACAGTGCCCATTGGAACTGCTGTTCTAATGACAAAGTGCTTGGTTCATGTTGAAATGTATATTAGAAATGTCTATCAAGTAATTTCATTGGTGATATGGCATCAAATTTCTGTTTGCACAAATCTGCCAGCCTAAAGCTGGAGAGCTGATCTTTCAGAGAGTGATAAATGTAAATGCAACAGAACTTTGAGGGACATATTGCAAAACATTAATTAAGATTTCTGGAAGGTAATGATAAATAATCTCACCAAGATGTGAATGACACTGTATCAAGGTAATAAACTGGGAGGCAATTAAAAAACTGAAGGCAAGTTATAATATTTTGATGTAAGAATTTTTAAATTTGCATATTCATTGTATAAATGGAGGAGTAATAAGTTTTAAAACAGTACATGATATAAGCTTTACTTTTCTAGTGACTGAATTTGTGCTTGTTAGACATGCAACCTGGGCCACAATGACAACTGAAATATTATTAGTAATTTAAGCTGCTTTAATGTGTGTCGTTTAAGTCATGTCATGTATTGGCAGTACAACAATAATGCTGCAAAAAAGTAGAATATACTGTTTTACAACTGATGGTTGTGTAATTTCTTCAGTAAATAAATATGTAAATACCATATTCAATGTTTTTTGTTTATTAACTTCCATTTTTCCTTAATGAAATTTTTTAACTTTGAAGAACCTTTTAAACAATAAAATAATATAAAAATGATGTTACCTTTAAGTTTGTAAGTGTATGAGTAGTGCAAATTTTGAAGCACGTTAATTTAATATTTTGACATGTGCACTTGAATATCCATGTGTGTGTGGTGTGTGTGTGTGTGTGTGGGAAAATTGGAGTGGTGAGACTAAATCTGAAGTACAATATTTGACAAAACTGATGTAGTGAAGCACAAAGCAATTATTTACGAATATTTGAGTATTATGAAATTTACTGACGGAGACTGAATTTGAAGTAGTTGACTTAAAAAAATCATGAAGTAAGTATAAGTAATTATTTGTCAATATCTTTGTGCATGTGTGTGTGAATTTAATTTCGCGCAGCGGAAACCAGGGCTGCCAGATTGTATAATTGGATACAAAACTTGTATAATTTTGTTACCTCTTGTATCCTGTTTGTCTAATAGATTGCCTTGTATAATTGGATACAAAAATGAGCACTTAAAAGTAAAGTACATTCCAGCACCTTTTTGAAAGTGTTTGCCCTTTGTTTCATTGAGTTGGCGACCCTTCCTGCATATCTATTTCCTTTTTGTTATTCAAAATTTATCAATATATACAATGTTTACTTTTCGTGGACTTTTTTTGCTCCCAGCACTTTCATTCACGTATGTTAATCAATGGATGACCCCTTTGTATAATTGGGTTTCATTCTGTATAATTTCAAAGAGACAGCGGTATAATATAAGTTGGCTGTACTGGCAGCGCTGGCGGAAACTGTAAGTACGCGAGCATGTGCGTGGTTTCGGCTATAAGCACTACTCTGCTGACGTCACAAAGTGCACCCAGGCCTGTATCTTTAGTTGGCCGTGCAATACGATATAGTGAATCAATTAATGCGCGAGCAATAGAGGCTTTGATTTTTTAGCGGCAATATCAGTGGAGTTTGTGACTAGGTTGAAATGTAGCCTGGACCAGAATAATAACTGGAACTATATTTAGTAATTCATGCTGCTTTCATGTGCGCCATTTTGTCATGTTTCGTTTTGTACCGAAATTGTATGAAAAAGATTTGTAGTAATAGTTTCGGACAGGAAATATAAATTTGTACTTACATTAAACTTTTTAAAAGTCGATCTATTGGTAAGCTCACAGAGAGTGTTTCAGTTCCACGTATGTGAATTTCAAGGACCTGTATTAGCGAAGGTTTGGTTAGGTTAAAATGAGCCCGGAACAGAATGACTACTAATATTTCATGCTGCACAGTGGATTTCCACTGAATGAGGTGGCGTCCATGCCGTATTCCGACTATAATTACGTCAGAAGCGGCTCAAGACGTCTATTGCCTTGAAGTGAGTATTGTGCGTAACCGTATCTTTTGGCGCACACGACACCTACGTTGTCTGTTTCCCGACTCTGCGGTACACTTTCCTTTGAAGAGTAAAAGCCAAGAAAGTAGTTACTATTTTCAATCCGAAAGGAGACTTTTTCTGCTGGTCGTGCTTTGAACACTAACAAAAACTCATACTAAATAATAATAATAATAATAAAATTGAATATACTGTACCACCGAATCTTCTCTTATGTTTAAAACTCCAGGTTCATCGAGATTATGAGAAGAGAAATTCTTTCTATCAAAGTTCTGTTGTCGAGAATGTCTCTCGGCTGTCTTTGAGTAACGCCGCCTCTATTAACTGATTGTCACGATCAAACGTACATAGTATGCTCACCGACTAAGGAACACCTTTTGTCCTTTGCCTATACGGTAATGGCGTAAGCAAACGAATATCATGAAACACTTTAGTGTTTCGCTTGCACACTCAGACTCCGAGTTTGCTGAAGTTTGTCACTCGAATGGACTACTCCACTTCATGAATCCAACTGAATGCTTTAATCACTGTCGGTCACCCCTCTCTACAAGATTTTTCCTGCCCCCCCCCCCCACCCGCCCACTGTTTATAACGTGTGACATTTCCTATTAGCATTCTGCCCTATCCAACTGCTGGCAACAAACATTTTTTTTGGCAAGGGTCACTTAAACTAGTTACTAATATTAGCTATTATTGTTATTGGTATTGAAAATAAAGGGAGGCTTTTTTCGATAACTAATACAATTACAATCTACTTCTCCATTAATAAATCATAGAACATTCATTTATTTATTTATCTGTGCAATAATTTGCATACGGAAAGCATTGTGGGCTTGAAATTATCAGGACTTATTATTTTTCCGAAGAGATTTTAATTATATTTCCGTTCTTTTTATACTTCTTAAAAACTTCGTGGTTTTACTGCGGTTGGAGCTATTTATTTTATATTTAGAACATGCAGATAAACTAAATAAATGAACTGATAGTCTTTATTACTCAACACAGTTAGATTAGTTTTAATAAGCTCCAAATGCACAACGTTAATTACATAACTGGACTTCTTATTCGAAAGTTAAATTTAATTTAATTTAATTTAATTGCAATGGAGCACAGGCTCCGGTGGCAATTTCCCTACACACCCATCTTCCCCTTATCCTGCACCCACTACATTTGCCCTCTAAAATTTTATCTTAAATTCCTTCAAAGTTTTCGGTAAATTATTATCATTTCTTGGTAACTCATTCCAATCCTGACACCCTTACCTAAAA